>JASAMX010033132.1:0-41808 GCA_030248175.1 Microlaimidae sp. YZB2_3
TTGAAAAACTTAAATGATAAATTTATTATCACTACTATCGACAAGGCTAGCATTAATTTTGGTCTCATTTGTAAAAAATTCTATGTTACTGTTATTTGCAACGAACTAGGTATTGATATTATAACTAATTCTAGACAATTAAATATTCAAAGCAATAATCTATACAAAAATATTTCCAATGTAAATATCGACGATATAATTAGGAAACATCAGTATTTTAGTACACAATTTGGTTACAATATCAGCCAAGAACAGTTATGCCTACCGTTACTTTTTAGTATACCTAAATTACATAAAAATCCTATAAAATTTTGTCATATAGCCGGTGCCAGTAAATGTAGTACTAAACCTTTATCCATTGTGTTAAGTATAATATTAAAATTTCTTCGTAATCATTTTAAAAGTGATTGCTCTACTTTAAAAGATAAAATCGGCTGTACATACTGGTCTATTGATAATTCATTGGAAGTGTTAAACAAAGCTAATAATATCAACAGCGTTGTCAAAATGTTTAGTGGAGATTTTAGCACACTGTATACCAGTTTACCTCACGATACGGTATTAGCTAATTACGGGTCTAATTAATCTTTTATTTAGCAACGCAGGTAAAAAATATCTTATAGTTGGTTATAATAAATGTTATTACTCAGATATTTAAAATATAATGTTTGCTTTACCAAGGAACAAGTTTTACAAATTATTAACTTCATTGTCAAAAATTCGTATATAATTTTTTTGGCAAAACTCAGGAATACTCATGGGGGTAATGCTTCCCCGCAAATTGCCGACTTAACGTTATCGTTTTTAGAATTTAAATATTTAAAATCTTATTTAAGAAATCGTATCAAAATCAAATATACATTTAGATATATTGATGATTTAATTCTGTTTCAACTGAAGTAATTTCTATGAAATTTGTAAGGTAAAAATATCATCGACAAATTAACCACTTTCTGAATATCAGTATATCTGATAAAATAAATAACAATTATCTTGATCTTCGTATTATTACAGATCATAATGGCAATCTAAACATTAATGGTTTTAATAAGAAGGACTAATTTAATTTAAAAGCTATAAGTATATATGCGAAAATCCAGTAATATCAACCGACAAATCGGGCTTAATGTATTTTTAACCCAAGTAATCAGATTTTCACGTATTTATAATATTACGAAAAATTCTTTTGAAAAAATTAAAATTTTATATTTTGAATTTTACAACTAGGGTACAACAAAAATAAACTTTTCGAACAATTAAAAAGATTTTTTGTTAAATATAAACCCAGTCTCGCCAGATTTGGTATTTTTAATATTGATAGTTTCAATAAGGCTTTAAATTATATTTTCATTAGCTTGTACTTTAAAACTTCATTGTTTTTGTTTTTGCATATAAAATTGATTTTTATGTTTTATGTTTTTATGTTTTTTTATGTTTAAGTTAATTGTTAGTCAAACATCTTTTTCCAAAAAATTTGCATAATTACGTCCACATTCTGTTAATCCATATACAATTAAGGTGTTTAAACCAAGCGTGTACTTATTTTTTGGTCTATTTTGTAATTGTTAATTCTACGTGGCGCGTATTATTTATTCATTTTTAATTTAATTTATTTGTTTTAATTTTTTATAAATATTTTTATATGCCCAAGCGCTGCGTGCCCTGAGGTCGGCACAAAAGAGTCCTGGCATAAAATCAATTTTCACAGCTCTCATACAATGTTCACACCTCAGCTGTCTTCCATAGCTTATAGCGTTTTTGAACACGTCGTTACTCTAACACAATTAGTCAAAAGCGTCGTAAAATACTCGTAACTGTGACTTTTTTAAATCTTAACACACAAATAATCCAAACAAAATGAGTCAGAGTCACGTTGATTTTATACTGATTGTGTCTCTTTGTCAAAGTAACGACGAACAGTTAATGTTAAAGATTTTTAGTTAAAATTCTTTTTTTAAAGTTGCTATTTTTTTTTGAGGAAACAAATGTTTATTTCAATAATTACAGTTTTCAATCCTTTTATTAGTGGGCTGGAGAAAATTTAGCCAGATTTTTTAATGTGGTTTTACGTTTTTTGTAGCTAAAGATCGTTTCTATGTATTGTCTCGTATGTGATAACGTTTGCGTTAGACTTCAAAAGAATTTCAAAAGTTTCTGTAAATTTAAAAAATTTTATTTGAAAGACCATTAATATTTTAACGACAACTTAAAACCTGGAGGCATTTTCATAAAATTATATGCTTAATTCATTATGTGCAACTAAATAGTTTGGAAAAATCAACCAAATATTTAGTTAAAAAACACAGAATAATTAAATAAAAAAATACTAAATACTTGGTAAAAAAGTACAGAAACCTGTATTGGTCTGAGGTATAACAATATTTGGTTGTTTTTTACTCGTTATTTGGTTAAAAATCACCAAATGGGCTGTCTTTTTGTTTTTTGTTTTTTTTTAAATGTGTAGTTGTGCGCAATGACGTTGTGCGCAAAAAGTCCCAGTGGTCTGGTCATCTTGTCGTCTGACATCTGCGGTCGTCCTTACAATTACGATTAAAACACTTGTTTGATAAAAATTGTAATATTTTAACAATGAACAAAAAATTTATGCCAACTAAAATCATTATTTAGACATAATTTTGTTTGACATACACTCAATTATGACAAAAACAATAATTCAATATTATATGATTTATACACAAATACAACAATGATTTTTTTCTTATTTTTTAAACGCTTTACAAAGCTTTAAGCGTTTTATTAACTAAATAATAAAAGTACTTGAAAACATTAACTTTTTACCCTCGAACTTTTTCACACAACTTTTTAAGAGGTTAATTAAAAAAACAAATAAAAAAACTGAAAGATAGGAACATTGTATGTTAGCTGTGAAAAATTGATTTTATGCGAGGACTCTTTTGTGCCGACCTCAGCGCTCGCAGCGCTTGGGCACATGAACGCATTTTTTCCAGGACTCTTTTGTGCCGGGACTCTTTTGTGCCAGGACTCTTTTGTGCCAGCTGCGATTTTTTTCAGGACTCTTTTGTGCCAGGACTCTTTTGTGCCGGACCCGAATCGACTATTTAACAATAAAACAATTTAAAATTTTAAAGCAAAACCGTTTAATTATAAAGATTAAATACCATTACTATTACAATTACTTATCAAATTATTCGATTTAGAACGAAAGTGTAATTTTTAAAAGGATAAAGTTGACTAATTTTTGTATATTCAGTTAGGAATTAAAAAAATATGCGTTCTTTTTGTTTTTTTCGCACAATTTTAATTGGTCTGCTCATGTCTCTTATACAAACTTACTAGGTGAGCCAGATATAATTCAACCATAATAAGTAAAAATAAGGCTGGTTCATACTTATGACAAAACATCTTTTGGACAAAGTCCAAAGGAAATTTTAGAAAAGCCAAAAATCCTTTGGACAAGCCAAAACGTCCTTTGGACTTTTTCCTTTGGACGAAGTATAAACGCTACTTAGAATTTGTCCTTTGGACAAAGTCCAAAGGAAAAAATCCAAAGGGAAATGTCTAAAGGACAAAAAGTATGAACACGTTGTCCTTTGGATTTTTTCCTTTGGACTTTGTCCTTTGGACAAAGTCCAAAGGAACTTTTTACGCTGTATTCGCCTTTGGACAATGTCCAAAGGACTTTTGTCCTTTGGACTTTGTCCAAAGGACGTTTTGTCATAAGTATGAACCAGCCTTTATACAAACTTACGAGGTCAGCTAGATATAATTTAACCATAATAAGTAAATTTAAGGCTGGTTCATACTTATGACAAAACGTCCTTTGGACAAAGTCCAAAGGAAATTTTAGAAAAACCAAAAAGTCCTTTGGACAAGCCAAAACGTCCTTTGGACTTTTTCCTTTGGACGAAGTATGAACGCTACTTAAAATTTGTCCTTTGGACAAAGTCCAAAGGACAAAATTCAAAGGGAAAAGTCCAAAGGACAAGAAAGTATGAACACGTTGTCTTTTGAATTTTGTCCTTTTGACTTTGTCCAAAGGAAAAAGTCCAAAGGACGTTTTTACGCTGTATTTGTTTTTTGGACAAAGTCCAAGGCTTTGGACTTTGTTCAAAGGACGTTTTGTCATAAGTATGAGCCAGCCTTTAGCAGCAAACACTTTATTTTTATTATAATATTCTTAATATTCTTCTAAATCATTTTTTAGCATTATTGATGTTTTGATCTGCTTGACTTTTTAAGTACAAGAATCGGAATTTTTTAGCATTATTAAAAAAATATGCGTTCTTTTTGTTGTTTTTTTCACACAATTTTAATTGGTCTGCTCATGTCTCTTACACAAACTCTTCGAATTAAAAAAAATATGCGTTCTTTTTGTTTTTTTTTCGCACAATTTTAATTGGTTTGCTTATGTCTCTTATACAAACTTACGAGGTCAGCCAGATATAATTCAACCATAATAAGTAAAAATAGCAGCAAACACTTTATTTTTATTATAATATTCTTAATATTCTTCTAAATCCTTTTTTAGCATTATTGATGTTTTGATCTACTTGACTCTTTAAGTACAAGAATCGAAATTCTTTACTACAAAAATCACATATTTGCTGTGAAATGATTCACTATACAACTTTTAACCATTATGGTAATGTTTGTTTTATTGATTTTTTCATATTCGATGTCGCAGGATGTATAGTTTTCCTTTTTACCTGCGCGAAAACTAATATATGAGTAAAAAGTTATTATCCGGGAAAAACTATGTTACCAGAACATTGGTAAACTTTTTTCCACCTTGGATGGATTGTTCAAAAATGATAGAAGCCCTTAAGTTAAAAGGCCCTTTAAGTCGGGTGTACGTTAATGCGCAATGTGACATCAGGTGTGCCTCAGAGCAGCGTGCTGGCACGTTAATTTTTTATCCTTTTATAAATGAAAGCTTTTTTAGTCAAAGAACTTATGTCAAAATGTATGCAAATGATACAAAACTATATTCGTTACAAAGCTAAGTCATTATTTGAATTTTAAAACTAGCTAAATAAGTTTCAGAATGGTCTAAAAAGTGGCAGCTTACCCTTGCGACAAATAAATTTCACTCAATTAATTTCGGAAGCAATACCTGTCAAGACTTTTTTCTCTTAATGATCTTAATGATCTTAGTAGCTGTTAATTTTATTAAAAGTTTTGGAATATCAAAGGACCTTAAATCATTTTTTATTGTGCCGAAATACCTAAAAAAGAGTAAACAGGCTTTCACTTTTGTTCACAGCTTTCAACACGAAAAATCAAAAAGTTTTGCTACATGACTACAAATCGTTTATACGACTGCTTGTAGAATATGAAACTTTAGTTTTCCCTCTGACATACATTGAATATATCCAATGTGTGGAGCGTGTACAAATGGTTTTTATTAAAAAACTATATTTTAAGTTCGTAGTACCTTCGTAGTAGATAGCCTTCTCAACAAAATTAGTAAAACTGGACATCATATCCAGGGATACTCAGATGATGTAACCATACTGGTTCAAGGAAAATATTTGGACATAGTGGCGGGTTAAAACTCAGAGTCCTTTAATTCCAGTAAGAAGATGGGGTGGAAGAACAAGGATCTCCATAAATCCTAAACAAAACGGAGAGGTAATTTTTAACCCACAAAAGAAAGAGCCCAAAGGTCCAGGGGCCCAAATTATTTGGTACACAATTACAGTTGGCAACAGTAGCCAAGTATCTGGGAGTTATCCTAGACAACAAATTGACTTGGATTCAGCATACCCAGAATCGGCAACAAAAAGGCCTTATGGCCCTCTGGCAATGCCACAGGGCTGTAGGAAAAACGTGGGTATAACACCCAAAATTATGCATTAGATATATACAAGTGTAATTATTTCCATGCAAAAATATGCAGCGGTGGGGGCCTAAAATACCACCACGGGGTGGCGGATTAGAACTGGGAATTGCTAGAAGCTTGTTTGGACAATTACAACGCCAGGCATGTCTTAGCATAACTGGGGCTATACGAACAACACCCACAGCGGCTATGGAAGCATTGCTTAATCTTGCACCCTTGGATATTGTCATCAAAGGGGAGGCAATATCAACCAGCTATAGGTTAGGTATAGCTAACCAATGGCAGACAAAAGGTACAAATAGAGGGCACTCTAAAATCAAGCAGTTAGCATTGAGAGAAATCCCAATGCTAAATCTTGAGAGTGACCACATTGTTCCTGTATTCAAGTTTGAAAGGAACTTTAAAGTTGAGTTTCCTAGTCGACAAGATTGGAACACTAACAAAGATGTCATTCAACCTCAATCTGCTATGTGCTGCTACACAGATGGCTCAAAAGCAGAACAACATACTGGGGCAGGAGTGCATTTCACATTTGCCATGGAAGAGGATTTCTTTATTCCATTAGGCAAAAACCCAACTGTATTCCAGGCTGAAATATATGCAATCTTGGCCTGTGTTACAAATGCTGTTGTGCAAACTGTACAAAACAAAGAAATTTGTATTTTCTCTGACAGTCAGGCTTCACTCAAGGCGCTTCTATCTCCTCAGATATCATCTGGGCTAGTTATGAGGTGCTATGAGATGATTACCAGATTGGCCAGAGAAAATGATGTAAAGCTTCTGTGGGTACCTGGACACAGGGGCCATGAAGGAAATGAGCAGGCTGACAAGCTTGCTAAAGAAGGCACAAACCCTAACTTTATGGGCCCACTTTTACATGTGGGAACATCAATTGGGGTGGCAAAATCAGCCATCAAAAGATGGATTATGGCTCAGCATGTCAGATACTGGCAAAATCTTGACGCATGCCGACATACCAAAAAGTATGTCACTGAGCCTAATATTTTCAGAGCTAGGCAATTGCTTGGTCTCTCTAGAAAAGAGTTACGCCTTGTCATTGGGCTTTTAACTGGACATAGTCCTCTCAAAGCTCACTTGAGAAAGATTGGAGTAGCCAATGATGGGCTCTGCGAACTCTGCCAAGAGGAAGAAGAGACCGCTACTCACTTCTTGGAACAGTGCTATGCACTGTCAGCAATAAGGTTTAAAATCTTTGCCATGGACCCCTTAGATGCAAAAACAGTCCGAGGGGCGCCTGTTGTTGATTTTAAACGATTCATAAAAGAATCAAAACGATTTGAGGAAAACCACTCCTAGGTGGTTCCAGGGCAGAGTGTAATGAGCCTAATGCAGGCTTGAACACCAGGGCCCCTTAACACTAGGGTACCGCCCTCTTACTATCTATCTATCTATATATTTTAAGTTTGGTTTTAGGTATATTTTACTGACTAAAAAGGCTTAAAATTCTGAAAATTGATAGTTTAGAGGCTCTCCGCATAAAAAACGATTTAATAACTTGCGAAATAAATCAATTTCAAAGTGGATATTGATCCAAGGGAATTCTTTAATTTTTCTATTAACTGTAGAAGTGGGAACATGGGTAAAAAAGTCCTAGAAAATCCTGGATTAGATACCCGCGTAAACTTTTTTTCAAATAGAGTGGCACCATGGTGAAATAGACTTCCAAAAAGAATTCAACATCAAATTCAACAAAAAAAATTGCTAAAAAGCTGGTGTCAAGTTTCATTATACCTAACTTTAGTGTGTACTAAAAAACGTCGAAAAATTTACAAAATTTTATTTTACTAAAAGCGTGGTTTAGTTACTATTTGTCTAGTTTTTTATTGTGTACTAAGAACATTGTTTTTTGCTATTATATTTTTGTGTTGCCAGATTGTATATAAGTGTTATTTTGTATTTTTATACTTATGACGTACAATAAACTATTCAATTTAATTTAATTCAACAGAATTTAATACAATATAGGAAGCTTTTGTAACAAAAAGGTTTTATTTAGAGTCTCTATAGTACCTGCATGAAATGCACTGATAAAAAAGTCAGATCTGAAATAGATACTACAGTTACTAATGGAAGAAGATTAAAACTGACTAGCCATGAACAACGTATTGTCACAAAAGCGTGGTTTTCAACTCAAAATAAGTATAATTAATGTATTTGAAGACATTTACAATGCATAGCGTTTTTTTATGTTTTTTTGCATTAAAAATCATTTTTTAAAAATTTTAGCTCATGTTGTAATTAACTTTATAACAGTGTATTATATGAGTAAGATTGTCTTTATCATGTTCACTGGTGATATTTTTCCAATATTGATTAATACAAAATTTTCTCTATTTTTCTTACTTTCGCTTTCTTTACTTTTTCCCTTCCTAAGAAATAATACATGACCTACC
This sequence comes from Microlaimidae sp. YZB2_3, assembly GCA_030248175.1. Classification (NCBI taxonomy): domain Eukaryota; kingdom Metazoa; phylum Nematoda; class Chromadorea; order Desmodorida; family Microlaimidae; species Microlaimidae sp. YZB2_3. The sequence continues at coordinate 8,239 of JASAMX010033132.1, forward strand.
GTTAGTTTTTTTTAAATAACAACAGAAAAATCATGTTTAGAGACGAACTTGGAATGAAAGTTTTTATGACAATATTTACTCTGAAACCGGAACTTAAAACCCTTTTCGAATTCAATGGTAAGTTTTTTTTTTAAATTGTTTTAAAATTTTCTACTCGTTCACTATGATTGGGCCGTTTCAAAGTATTTAACACATGAACTTCAAGCAAGTAAGCAAGGCTCATGCTTATGCCTTAGATGGTACAAGATTTTTAAACTTTTAGTAGTGAATTTTGAAGTTTCCGATTTTTTTACTTGGGGGTGAAAAAGTTAGGAACTAGATTCTTAAACCAAAAAATGGTTTGCGCTGGCTAAGCCATAAGTTTTAGTGACTTTTATTTTAGGCTCAAAAATCCTAAATTATGGCTTCAAATTTTTCTCTTGTGGCTCTAAACTGCTTTATTTTCGTTCCAAGTTCCAGCTCCAAGTTTCCTTGACTTCACTCTAAATTTTTTAGATACATATCAAAAGTTTTTCTTATCAAACAGCCAACAGTTACATTTTTTTTATGTTAAATATTTATTTTTTAATTACATTCATTTTTGGTTGCCGTTTATGAATTTGAAATTATGTAAATTGTAGCCAGTAATTCAGGCGGGAACATAGGAAACTGGAAGACGTAAGTGAGGAAGTTGGATCCAAAAGTTTGAACTGATAATTAAGCTCTAACCAATTTCTTACTAAGGGCTTTTAGCGACCAAAGTTTTTTTAGCAGCTTTGAGTTCCCAAAAATTTTTTGACGGCTCTAAGTTGAAGAACTTAATTATTTACACTTCTGAATACTTCGTACATTTTGATGTAGTTTTTTTAGATGTTTCAATGGAAGACCTTCATCAGATAGAAAAATTTCGGAGACACGCTAAAAATTTTATTTCCTTTTTGGACATGGCCGTTCGTGCTTTAAATATAGGGGAAACTGACCATTTGAGAAGAATAGCAAACGTTGTGGGCAAACAACATGTAAAATTTAAGTAAGTATAAATTTTTTTGTCCCTATATCCACATCATCAATTTATTTATATTCTACGAAGAAGTAATCACCAGAACTGCCACATACGCTTTATAAGGCTGCTATCAAACGCACAATAAAAACTAATGCGAAAAACCTGTGATTTTAAGCTAATAACATTTGCTGTTGAAGTAAAAAATAAAAATATTAATAACTTATACATAATTACTATTATAATTTTGCACAAACAAATGCAAACGCAATGCTTGCCAGTGATTTCAACCTGCAGTTAAGCAAACATAAGTGTCCACACTGCTGCACAGTGAATCCACTAAAAGTCAAGGATGAAAAACAGGAAAATTGAAATAAATTGTTGTGATTTTTTGCTACATTTCACACTAATTTTGACAAGACATACTAATTAAGAGTATTAATGACCCTATGTCAGTGTAAACTGATTAGTTTTACGTGTAATGTCGTCAGTTCTACGTCGTACAGTTTACGTCTTAAAAAACGTAGGGTGAAAGAACAAAAGCGTTAATTTGTACAAATGCAATATATGGCAAAGACTGCAACAAACATAATTTTTTGTATAAATAAACCCTTTCAGTACTTCCTAAACTCACTTACAGAACCTGTTCTCGTGATTGCTTTTTCTTCTATTACTACAGTGAAACCTTCATACCATTACAGTAAAACCTTTGTCCTACGGTCGTGGTATCTTCGTCTGGCCGTTGTGGTATGTAGACTTCAGTGCAATGGAAAAAATTTTTCAGAGTAATTTTTAATGTCCGCTTTTATCCGCCTACTTTTACTCGTATCATTATGTCAAATTCTTTTCAAGACCTTTCTGCACATTTGAATTTACCGTCGTAATTCTCAGGACCTGGAAAAATTCGCTCCCGGAACAATTCTCACCCTGGACAATTCGCTCGCTGGACAATTTGCTCCCCTCCCAATTCGCTCCCGGCATTTTTTACGACGCAATTTTTATTACACAATTTTTATTGGGGAAAATTCGCTTCTTGAACAATTCGCTCCCTGGACAATTCGGTCCCTGAACAATTCGCTCCTGAACATATTGCTCTTTTTACAATACAATCGCTTCTTGGGTAGATAAATAAAAATAAAAATCGTAGATGGCCCGATTTACTCTCGTTACTTCTTATAACCATCAAAAAGCATATTTTGTTTGGGACAAAATTTTTAATCGGTTTTTATGAAAACTTTTTCGCTGGATACAATTTAATCACGATTTTTTCGAAAAAAAGGTTGTATTTTTTTTAAATTTACATTAACAATTTGATGCAAATAAGCTTATTTTTTATTATTATTATTATTATTTATTATTAGTCAACCGGATATTTGGTGTCCAGAAGAAATACTTTCTACAAAAATTCTTTGGAAAAAATATTTTCTTTAAAAATTAATTGCCATTAAAAAAATTGTTTTAGACTTTTTTAATGTTTTTTTTATGTTTTTTTAGTTTGATTTAAGGTTTCGCTTAGGCTTAGGGAAAACAAAGTTTTCTTTTGTTATGCATTGAAAAGTGTTTCTGAAGTTATTCTTAAAAATTTTTCCAAATATATTATGCAGAATGTATTCATACCTAGCGCCATTATTGATAAACTTTGAACAAACAAAAGTAATTTTTTTGTTTTAATTTAATGTAACATTTACTTTTTTAGCGTGACGCGAAGGAAACACATAAATTGATATCAAATAAAATCCAAGTGCAAAACATCCAAATATACATAGTTCCCAAACATTAATTTGGGTATATGGTTGTTTGATGTAGGTTGTTTTTCACAAATTTTCTAACAACAGAAAATTTAAAATTTATACAAAGGTTATATATAAAGAAGTGAAATGTTTTTTATACGTATTTCGCTTTTTTTAAAAAATTTTGGTTTCTAAATGGTAATTCCAGAATTACTGCTAACAGAACGTAACAAAATAAAAAACCGCAATAAACAACACTGTTTGCTAAAATGGCAAATTTCGTTTAATATTTTTGGGAATCGAAAATGAAAAATTTAACTCAAATTTAAAAATTTAAATCAAATTTTAAATCAAAAATTTATTGCAAGAAATCAAATTGTGTCAAGAAAAGTAAGCTTTATAGAAATTACTCTAAGGGTTGGTTCATACTTATGTAAAAACATCCTTTTGGACAAAGTCCAAAGGACAAATACAGCGTATAAACGTATGTAAAAACGTCCTTTGGACTTTGTTCAAAGGACGTTTTTACATAAGTATGAACCAACCCTTATAAAAAAACTTTACGAACTGGAAATGAAGGACAAAGAAATACAAACGCGAGAAAATGAGTTGTGCAGGGAGCGAACTGTCCATAGGGAGCGAATCGTCCAGGGAGCGAATTGTCAGCAATGAACTGTTTTGTAAAAATTGTGTTTATAAAGAATCCCGGGGGCGAATTGGGCAGAGAGCAAACTGTCCATTGAGCGAATTGTTTAGGGAGCAAATTGTTACGGAAGCGAATTGTCTCGGGAGCGAATTGTGGGAAGCGAATTGTCTCCAATTTAATTCTCCATGGCAGCTGCAGTAATGCAAGCACAAAACGTATGAAAAAATGGGTTAAAAACTGAGTGTCCTTTGCCAGTAACCAGGGTTTCGTTCAACCCTGGTTTGTTCCGTCTGGCAAGCTCCTCTCCTTGCTCACCCCCTCTTCCCACTCCCGGAGGAGATCAGCAACCGCTGAAGGGTCTTTGAATGCAATTGCTCTTTGTTAAAAACTGTTCTCTTTAACATCGTCTGATTTTTTTGCAGATTGGTGTCTTTCGATGCGGAAAACTGGCTTTTATTTAAAAAAGCAGTTTTAATGAGCTTAAAGTTTCCACAGCGAACAGAATTGTTGTGGAGCCGTTTCCTGACTTTTCTAATGATGGAAGTAAAAGGAGCCTTTATTTCAGAAATTTTTAAAAAAAACAGGTAAATTAAAAATATAATGTATGTAGACACATCATCCTTAACAAAACTACGACCACGAAAATCCAAAAAAAAAATAAAAAATTACTATGTTAATCTTCGTTTAGTCTGAGTCTTAATACGAAAACTAAAAAGGCAACACACAAAAATTTAGAAATTTAAGTACCTCTTTTTCAAGTGCGGACCTGAAAGTTCAATTTAGAATAGAATCCGCAGTAAGTTTTTTTTATTAAAAAATAACAAATGATGCAAAAACAATTGGCAAATAATCTTTGACTCTCAAAAATTGAAACAACTGTTTAATATTTATATTAACTTATTGATTTGTTTTATTTAACAAATAATTTGCATTCTTAGATTAGAAAAATGCAGGAATTGCAGTATTTTTGACATTTACTGTACCAGTATTCAGTATTTTGTATACAGTATATTTACGTTTCAGTGAAAAACACATATACCTAATCACAAAGGTATAAACATTTGATGGAGTGGAAAATTTGTTTTTCCAGTCTTCAATTGGCAATTTAATACTCGATATATAGACCCACTCTTAATTATCTCTATAAAATTATTTAAAAGTTTCTGCATTTCTAACTCGCTATTCATTTTTGTTATTTACTGTTTTATATATATGGTGGTTCTATAAGGACTTGAATTTGAAGTTTAAAAATGTTATGTTAGACCTCAAAACCGAATCAAGTTTTTTCCAATTCCCGCAGTATTAATTATAAGTAATGCAATAATTTTTAGTAAGAATAGTCCGATTATCCCCGAAACACCTCATTCGAATGCTTCCGCTACATGTTTAATAACTGCCGCAAACAATCAGTCTTTCGCAATGATGGCCAATTTAACTGGAATAAAAAACTTTAGAGAAAACCCAAAAGTCCATCTCGGTCTTCATTTAAACAGCATCGAGGCACAGTTGCGAGAAAAGGAAATGTATGGCAGTTTGCCGTATCTCTGTTTTGATGAATCGGAAAATGAAGTAAATACTACAAACTCCATTCATTATTGAATATTATAAAAAAAGTAACGGTACGGGGTCTTTAGAGCCACAAGCAGGGAACTTGGAGCCGTCGAAAATTTTTGGGAACTTGGAGCCACGAGCAATGGGAACTTGGAGCCTTCAAGAAAAATTGGTTTTGGGTTAGATTTAGGCTTCGCTTAGGCTTAGGTGCACGTTTTAGCGATTTTTATTTTTGGTTCTGAACTTAAGGCTCCAAGGTCCCTATTTTAGGCTCCAAGGTCCCTATTTTAGGCTCCAAGTTCCAGCTCCAAGTTCCCAAGGGTCCATCGACCCTAAATCAAAGTAATTAAATTAAGAAAATGCAAAAAAACATCATTGAGTTTTCTTCAATTTTAACAACAATAAACTATTATTGGGTTCAATAAAGTTTTTTGACATCTTAAGAAGTATACACCGTATATGTTCTTCAGTGAAAACTCAAAATACAAGCTTAAATAAAAGGTGATTGTCTTTCTTTTTTCTTTGTCCGACCTATGGTGTAATGGATAACACGACAGAGTCGACTATACCACGGGTGTAATTCCTGTGTCGGCTTAATTTTCCAATAAATTTGGCTGTCTAAATTTTTTAGCGCCTGGTTATTTGCGCTCTACTTTGGATCGTCACATTTTTCTATTATCTATTCCAAAAATTTAATTTTAGTAAAAATGATTTGACTTTTAAAGTTTATATCTTTGTAGTTCGAAGAAATCAAAACCGAATTAAAACGTACTAGAACATGGCATTAGTTTTGTGCGATTAATTTTAGTTTTTAGAAAATTATATAAGATGGTGTAAATAAAATACAGTGTTCAAAAACAACAGCGAATATAATTTGAAATAGTATTTACTTCAAAAAAGAAACAAAATGAAATTACTGAAGAAGAACGATCTGAAAGTGCACCCAAAGAACAAACAAACAAGCTTTATTCTTCCAATCTGGTACTCAATAATTGTTTAATTTCCGAAGAACAACCAAAGACACCGTCGAATTTTCGTAGAAAAATTTTGAAGCTCAAGAAAAGCCACAGCAACAAAAATTTATCTTTATGATTAATTAATTTGTTTATAGTATTGTGTTGTTCCGGTGGAAATGTTTTGGAATTGTTTTTAAAGTACCTATTAACAATCAAAAATGACCATTAATAACAGTGAATTTTTATGGGTTTTAATAAAATTTTTTTAAAACAATTTTTACGTTTTTGATACGATAAAAAAACAAAACAAAATTTTTTTAACATTTTTTTTACAAATTATTTCACTGAAAAATTATAACAGTTATACATGGTATATTTAGTTGTAACGTCGATTTTCTACCGCGGCATAAGTATTACTAATTTTAAAGGATAACATGATGCCCACCTGTTACAGTTCATAATTAATATTTTTCTGTGGGTTTCGGTTAAACTAAATTAATTAAAATTAAAGTAAAATTTAATTTTTTAATCGGTTAAGCCTCGGTTCACACTTCTGCAAAATAGGCCTAAATGCAAGAATTAAATTAGAAAAAAGCAAAACCACTCCAGCTAATGTTTTTCTTGGTTTTCATCAGGGGTTTTCATGTAATTTTGAGAAGCTGAGCGATTTTATCGTCAAAACGGTATTACCTAACACCGCTAAGACGATCAATACAAAAACTTGGCACAAATTTGGGTGCATTAGCCGGTTTTTCATAGGAAACCGTAGTTATCACGATTTTTATGACTTCAAGCCGGTCAAGGCAGTAGTAAAGTTTGTTTTTCAATTTGAATGATTACCTTTTTTCTAAAAACAGGAAAAAATGAATACTAAACACAATGATCCGTCTTTTAATTTATGATTCTTCTGCAAAAACAACACAGTTTCAAGTTTATAGTAAGCTTTCAAAAATTTAACATTTAAAATTGTGCCGTTTTCAAGCTTTAGGAAAACTAGCTTTCAGTGTAACTGCGGTTGCTTGTAAAAAATCAGTTTATGCACCCCAGAACTGAATCAAACTCTTCACATTTTAGCGATGGCACGAAATATTTATCTGAAAAATGTTGGGTAAAAACCGTGCCGACGTGGACGTTTTGAAAATTCACATTCCTACAATTATATTAAGATTAGATAAGGCATCAATTCGGTGGAAATTAAACACGTTACTTCAATTAGCTGGTTGTTTTTGGCGGTGTGGGGTCTTTAGAACCACGAGCAAGGAATTTGAAGCCATTGGAAATTTTTAGGAACTTGGAGCCACGAACAATGGGAACTTGGAGCCGTTATGAAAAAATTGGTTTGGGGTTAGATTTAAATTTTGCTTAGGCTTAGGTAAACGTTTTAGCGATTTTTACTTTTGATTAAAAGTTCCCAAATTACGGCTCCAAGTTCCCCACCGGGGCACCAATTTCCCAAGGCTCCATCGACCCTAAATCGTGTTTGGTTAGTCCATGATTCAATTTTTGTATTTTTGTTTAATTGACTGGCTGGCTCTGTTTGCTTGATGCACCGCCACCTGCCATGATATGCGGACAAATATTGCTAATTTGGTTGAAAGTCCCTAGTTATTGCAATAATTGCAGTCGTTGTGCCATTTTTTGTACATAACAATTAATGACAGCGCTCAAAAATAGCAGCAAATTGTTTCTTTTCTGGTAGGGAGTTGTATAATTTTTAAAAAAATAATCTATAATATTATATATTTTTGGTTTAAGCAACTCTTGTGAACAAAATAATTGGACTAAAGCTAAAGTCTTCCAGGCTGAAATTAAGGGCGTAACCACTCTTCGCCAGAAAAAAATAAACAATAAACCCGCGAGCGAGAAAAATGAAAAAAAAATTCAGCGGTTATGTACCCAATTATTATTTAGTCGCATGTGTTTCTCTGCACGTTAAATTTTCTCAAATAACGAGTGGTTACTTTACCACTCATCTATTTTCACCCTAATAGAATTTATGTTTAACCAAAAGCTGTATATTGTGTGTGAAACAGTGTATTTTAATTGTATTTCAAGCAAATTTTTATGTTCAAATGCAATGTTTTTGAAAATTTGTTAATTAATTTAAAATTTGACAGTGGAATGAAATGGAAATAGAAGCTTTATTGTTAGGTATATGTAGATGTCCCTTAGTATACAAAAACAACTAGATATTTTGGCTCTCTATCAACTAATATTTTTTGAGGCATTAATTTTAGATTAAATTAACTAAGTAAAATTTAAAATTACGGTATAATTTTTTAAAAAATTTAGGAAAAATCCAGATGTACATTATACGACAGTGCGTGCTAAATTGTTGCTTCAACGAAAATAGAAAAACTATATTCCAAAGCTTGCTAATATATTTAAAACCTTCACTAATAGGCAGCATTAAGAATGCATAAGAGTAGAGAATGTCGGGCTGTGTGTTAAACACTTGTTCTAATTATATGTTAAAAAATCTACAGTGTGGATTTTTCATCTGGTAGAAGTTTTTTATCTACGGCCTATAGAATAATCTACAGTTTGTTAAATAATCTACAAGTAAAATTTTCGACATAACACTGTTGAAAATTCCACGCTTTTTTTTATTTCAAAATGAATTTTGGATGTTGAATACCACGGTTTTTTTAAATTTTATTCTACATATTAACAACGCATTTCTGAACAAAAAACGTTCAGCTGAAAAAATATTCACTACCACTTCTGGATTAACCTCCAGTTTGTTAAATAATATACATAAGAGTTTTTCCACATAATTCTGTGGATTATTTCAACGTGTGAATTATTCCACCAGCATATTATCAAAAATATATAATAAAAGAAAAATGAGACACTTAGAACAAACTGCTTGTAAAAAAAAATCCCATTTAAATGGGACCTGGTCCCATTTAAATGGGACCTTTCGATTTTGGTCCCATTTAAATGGGATCCCATTTAAAAAAGTCCCATTTAAATGGGATCCCATTAAAATCGGATCCCATTTAAATAGGTCCCATTTGAATGGACGCTATGAATAAAAAAAATTACAACAATTTTTTTTTATAAATACGCATCATTTTAGATTGTTTTTACTTGAGCGGCAGTCTTGTGTGCGCAATTAAAAAAAATCGTTTTTAAGCGCATCATTTTTTATTGTTTTCCGGTGAACGGCGGTCAGATATGCGTAAATAGATGTTTTTTAATTACGCACCATATTGATTTTTTATTTTTACAAGACAGTAAAATGACAAAATACAGAATTACAAAACAAAAATACAAACAGAAAATATAAGTGTTTGTCATTGAAAAACAGAACATTAATGAAAATTTTTAGCAAAAAAATCACTTACAAACAATCAACACAAAGTGCATAAATAACTTTTATTCGTTTTAAAAGACAGTAAAATGACAAAATACAGAATTACAAAACAAAAATACAAACAGAAAATATAAGTGTTTGTCATTGAAAAACAGAACATTAATGAAAGTTTTTAACAAAAAAATCGCATACAAACAATCAACACAAAGTGCATAAATAACTTTTATTCGTTTTTTAAATAACCTAAAAATGAACCCGGCTTAAAAAACTGTTTTTAAAACAATGCAAAATATTCGTTTTATTCTTAATTGAGTCAATATTGCAATTCATTCAGGTCAGTTAGGTTTATATTTCCTATAAGAAAATCTAAGAAGTAATTGTATCTAAGATTTTATTTTTGTTTTTTTTTTAATCAAATATTCACCTTTTTTTCTTGTTTAGTTTCAGAGAGGAACACATCTAATAAAAACTCTCAAAAAAATCTATTAGTAGCTAACAAATATGTCACATGAACAGTACTTTCAAAGAAGACACAATACCAGCAAAAACGTTTTTGCTCAAATGCTTCATAAAATGAAAATCAATAGCTTTTTGACCTAACACGGCTGGAAAATAATTTTTTCCGCATTTTTTATATTCATTTACTTTTTTTTTTTAAATTCAACCCTTTTATGCCATTCCCGTGACTGTAAGCTTTACAGTGATACATCAGTTACCCACTCTAATTTTAGCTGGGGAGAAAGGTCTTTCCCTCTTTTGGTGAAAATATGTGTTCCATCATAAAGATGTCCGTGTTAATTTTTAACTAATTTAAAAATTTTAACCCATTTATGACATGCTTCAGACTGTAAGCTTTGCAATGATACCTCATTCAGCCCAATCCGTTTTGTGGTTGAGGAGAAGGGTCCTCCCTTTTGGTGAAAATGCGTTGTCCAGCATAAAGATGCCCTTGTTATTTATTTTTTGAAAAATTCAACCCTTTTATGACATTCCTTGAAATTCAAGCTTTGCAATAATATCTTATTTATATTTAGCCCAATCTTTTTTGGGGTTAAGGAGAAAGGTCATTCCTCTGTTTAGTAAAAAAACGTTGTCCAGCATAAAGATGTCCATTTTCATTTTTCCAAAAACATGATATTCTGGTTTCACACTGGCGAATTACTCTTACCAATAAGTTTGAACCAATTTGAAGATAAAAATTTTGTCAACTTTCAAAGTCCATAGTGCCCTGTTTTTGTGAAAATGTGTTGTCCAACCAAAAAATGTCCATGCAATTTTTTTTAAAATTCAACCCTTTTGTGACATTCCCCTGTCTGTAAACTTTGCAATGATATCTGATTTAGCCATCCTTTTGCTGGTTGTGGAGGAAGACGTTCCTCTTTTTAGTGAAAAACGTTGTCCAGCATTAAGATGTCCATGTTAATCTTACCAAAAAACATGACATTTTGGTTTTACATTGGATCATTATTCTTATCAATAAGTTCGAGCCGATTCAAAGACAAACTTTTCCTTCACTTACCTTCAAATTCACTTTCCAAAATCCATAGGTTTCCCCTTTTTGGAAAAATGTTTTGTCCAGGCTAAAGATGTCCTTGCAAATTTCTTTCTAAATTTCAACCTCTTTATGACATTCTCCGGACCGTAAACTACATATGTTTAAACGTATGTACATACGTACATACGTATGTATGTTTAAACTACATGTTCAAAACTTTGCCGACATTGTACATTCAATTTTATAGTTAAAACGGTAAATGTAAATCTATATCGTCAGGGTATATGTTAAGTCTTTTCCTGCTTAAGTTTTGAAAATCAGATTCAGTTGGGGCAACAATAAATTGGACAAACAGAGAATAAATTGGATGACAATTGAATTTCCAATCTATATTATCTAATAATGATTAAACCGTTGTCCCAAAATTTGTCGCTTTGTGGAGCTCTCACCACACGTACCATTAATGTTTTTAAGCAGTTCTAAAAACAGAACAAAAATTCGTTTTTATTTTTTTAATTCCTGACACTTTATAGAACTAGATCGGCCCTGAAAAATAAACCAACTGAGGCCAGCTATCGGGCTGTCTGCTGTTTGTTGAGACTGTAGACTTTTTGTTGTTGCAGGAAGGCTTTATTGGGCAGGAAAAACATTTTTTTATATATTTTGCTACTTTCTTTTTTGATCAATAAATCAATAACAGAGACCTTAATAAAAGTGGCTATTAAGAAAGTTGCGTTCTTTTTTCTTCATTCCAATGAGCCCACATTATTTTGATCAACCAATTGCGTTTGAGTAATATCGATTTTAAAATATGAACGTTAATATAATACTACGAATAAAATAAAGAAGAGTAAGAATATGAACATGAATTTCAAAATTTACCCACGTTCTCTAATAATGGTTGGTGGGGCACCAGGACTAATTTGCTCCTGCTCAGAAAAGGGGTTGTTAAAAGTGGAGTAGTAAATTGGCAGGAAGAAGTTTTGTCAAATTCGTTCTAAGAATAAGCACCTTAGAGCATTTGAGCAAAAACGTTTTTGCTGGTATTGTGTGTTCTTTGAAAGTACTGTACATGTGACATATTTGTTAGCCACTAATAGTTTTTTTTGAGAGTTTTTATTAGATGTGTTCCTCTCTGAAACTAAACAAGAAAGAAGGTGAATATTTGATTAAAAAACAATAAAAATAAAATCTTAGATACAATTACTTCTGAGATTTTCTTATAGGAAATATAAACCTAACTGGCCTGAATAAATTGCAATATTGACTCAATTAAAGAATAAAACGAATATTTTGCATTGTTTTAAAAACAGTTTTTTTAAGCGGGGTATCATTTTTAGGTTATTTAAAAAACGAATAAAAGTTATTTATGCACTTTGTGTTGATTGTTTGTAAGTGATTTTTTTTGCTAAAAACTTTCATTAATGTTCTGTTTTTGAATGACAAACACTTATATTTTCTGTTTGTATTTTGTTTTGTAATTCTGTATTTTGTCAGTTTACTGTCTTGTAAAAATAAAAAATCAATATGGTGCGTAATTAAAAAACATCTATTTACGCATATCTGACCGCCGTTCACCAATAATAATAAAAAATAACAATAAAACAATAAAAAATGATGCGCTTAAAAACCAATTTTTTTAATTTCGCACACAAGACTGCCGCTCAAGTAAAAACAATATAAAATGATGCGTATTTATAAAAAAAATTGTTGTAATTTTTTTTTATTCATAGGTCCCATTTAAATGGGATCCCATTTCAATGGGATCCCATTTAAATAGGTCCCATTTAAATGGGATCCCATTTAAATATGACTTATTTACATGGGATCCCATTTAAATGGGACCAAAATCGAAAGGTCCCATTTAAATGGGACCAGGTCCCATTTAAATAGGACCTTTTTTACAAGCAGTTTGCTCTAAGTGTCTCATTTTTCCTTTATTATATATTTTTGATATTATGTAGAAAAACTTACATGTAGATTACCCCACCTAATGAATATTTTCCGCTTCAATTATGTTGTTTGCAAATGCTTTGTTTATATGTAAAATAATTCACATGTGGAAATTCAAAAATAAGCGTGAAATTTTCTACAGTATTATGGAAAATTTTACATGTAGATTATTCAACAAACTATAGATTATTCCACAAGTCGTAGTAAATATTTCTACCTGATGATATCCACACTGTTCACGTTTCAACATATAATTGGAACAAATCTTTAACAAACAGTCAGACATTCTTTACTCTTATGCATTTCTGACAACGCTTAATAACTGTTTTTAATTAATTCGTGGGCAAAAATTTAACTTTTTATTAGTCAGATGTCCATGTATGTTCTAAAATTGTGTTTATGCTAAAACTTTCTTTTAATGCAAAATATGAAGTTATATTTAAAATATTCCTAACTGAAAATTTAAAACAAATATATTTTTAATTTTTTTGGAGGAAAAATTTTATTGTTCATCCTTAAGTTCTCCATGAATTTGTCAATGAATATGGGTGGTCCCCTATGTCCAAATGCATAACAGAAGTTCAAGTGATTTTGGTAACAAAAATTTCTTAAATTTTAGAATCATAGTATTTTTTTTATTTTTTTTTAGATGTTTTTGTCTAGAACCACATGATAATTATTCTTAACGTATAATTCTTTGAACCAAAAATAAAAGCTCTCAGCGGGACTAATGCTGTTATTGTTTACGAGACACGTGTTATATGACATTTTATCAAGGATATTCCTAGGAAGTGTAATTTAACGAAAAAACTTGACACAGATGGAAAAAGTGTCCACAAAACTGTCCAGAAATAAATACGTTCAAAACTATTGGTTTCTTTACAATTCAATATGATATGGATTTACAGGGTATGCATTAATTAATACATATGATAACAATTTGAATTTTTTTCACAAGCAAAAAATCTCAAGTTGTAAAGTCCAAAGAGGTTTTTGTCTATTAGATATTATCCTCTGTAGCCGCATAAAATACATGAATTACTTTTAACGTATATGCTGAAGCTGGAACCAAAAAACTCTCAACAGGACAATAATAATTATGATGATTATGATGATGTATTGTGTAATTGTAATGTTCGTTGTATGTTTGCTGATTAAAACTATGATGATGACTAAAATTTTACACAAAACTAACTTAAATGAAAAAAACGATCATATAACCAACATTTTTGTTACTGATGCACTATAAATTAAAATATAGCTCTAAAATATCCTTAATTTATTTTTAGTTCTCACAAATACAGCCAGAAGTAGAGATTAACGGGGGCCGAAATTTTGTTAATCTTGAGACCGGGACCGACGTTCAAAAATTTTGACCAGGATTAGAGCCAGGTCGGAGCAGAATGGGGCTATTCGTAAATTTTTTCACTGTGTGCCCGCCCTATTTGATTTAACCCACTGCTTCGGACTAACTTGGCCATTATAGTTTTGGGTATATAAATAAACCTTAAAACTGTTTTCGCAATAAAAATATTGTATTTTTTTTACTAAAATTAGTTTTAATGAATAAGATTAAAAGTAAAAAAGAAACCTTAAAACTCTTTAAATATGTTGATTTTTTTATAAAAAAACTGTTATTTTCTTAATTCAGCTAACAAACAATTTATTAAACGCATAAACCGCAAAAAATATATCGCAGATTCTGTACACTCCTTGTTAATCGACACGCTTGTCAATGTGAAAAAAACAGCCATTAAAATGCGTGGGAGGCCGGAAAACATTTCGGAAACACGTAAGAGTAATTTAAAAAGGCAAACCGGTCAAATTTAAGATTTAAATTCTTTAACAAGACTCAAAATTTCCTTTCGCAACTATTTATTCGGTTTTTTTTCTGTTTCCGCGATAAGTGTTTGGATGAAAAAAGGGTTTAACTGTCCCACGTCGAAATGTGGTGGTGCCCGTTGAAAAGAGTTTTGGTGCTTAAATTGATCATTTTTCACTTTTTAATAAGTGGAGTATCAGCCGAACTGCGGAAAAAAAGACAATTTGATATTCAACGATTTGTCGGTAATTTAATTTATTAAAATCCTGATTTATTTATAAAAACAACATAACATAGCAGTTAAGCACAAGAAAATTTTCAAAATATTAGTCCAAAAAGACTAAAATTTCATGGGTTTAAAACCTCTAAAACTTACTCAAGCTACTACACAATTGGGTTGGACAAATAAAAAATATAAAAAACTACACAGTATTTTTTTCTGTTTCAAAAGTTATTTGTGGCAATTCTACGCAGTGACAGAACTTCGTCTTTCTTACTGAAAATTTCAAGATGAAGTCATGGTTTAGATACAAGCTATAATTGTGATACAATATTTATCATTTTAAATTATTGTTGCCCAGAACATTAGACTGACGAATGCTGCTTTATGCGAAATATAAACTTTCAAAAAATTTTAAAGGTGTTGAAAATTTTATTAATGCTCTACAAAAAGTGGCTTAAAACAAATATTCAAAACAATAAGTATAAGACGTTTTGCTATTTATTCCAAGTTTTTAAAAGTTATTGTAAGTTTGGGATATTATAAATTTGGCTCTTAGTAGTATTTTATACTAAACAGAAGTCAATGTCGCTTTAAATGATTTAAGGGTAGATTTCTTTTTGCTTCCACAAATAAAAACACTTTTAAAAAATTAGTAGTTTATTTAAAGAATTAAAGTTGGACTTTTTTTAATTGTTTTTCAACCCATTCTGCATAAAAAAAAGTTTGGTCTGCGGTCCGGCCGCGAACTCACACTTTTTCAGGAAATAATAATAGTTTTTTACCCAATTTTATTATCATGGGGGGAGGCCACGCGATTAGCCCCGCGCCGCGCCAACCATAAAAGATAACTAAATTGAAACAGAACCTCTCTCTTCTTCTTCTTCTTCTTCTTCTTCTTCTTTTTTCCACGCTCCTCAAACGTACCTCATCGTACGATGATCAAAACTAACAGGCTCATGAAAGAAGAAGAAACGCACTCTAGCACTCATGTCCTGTATCGATATGATCAAAATAAAAAATGAAAAATAGACAAATAAAAACTCCCACCGCCAATAACAGCCTGCAACAATAAATACAGAGCAGACAACCAACATCCCCTCATAAAAACCGCACAAAAATAAACCGAATGGCAGAAACGCGCCAGTCCCAGCGCCATCTGCTCAACCGCGCGGAAAACGGCAAAAACAACAGAGTATTTTTTTATTCTTGCATACGAGACAAAAATCAAAGAAAAAAAAAAAGCGTCGGCGCGGGGCGCCACGCGCCGGAATCATCGGGGGCGGGGTGCCAACTGAAAACCCACGGCACCGCGCCAATATAAAAAGTGATTAATTTTTTTTGTTGGTTTGGGGTTTTTTTTTTTTTTTTTTTTTTTTTTTTTTGTAATGATTATAATATGTATTGCGGCTTATAGTTTATTAGGCTATTTTTTTAATTTAATTCAAAAAAGTGGAGACCAGCTTTAAATGCTCTAGAGAATAGAGCAGGAAAAGGGGGATTTTTCCCGGGCGTATGTTTAGAAGAAAAGTGAGAATAGCGAGATGGAATTATGTGCTATAGATTTTGCTTTGGTTTGCCACTGCTCTAATAAAATTTACTATATGATATGATTTGTTTATACATTGTCAGTCCAAAGCATGTTGCATTTTTTTTTAGTTTGATGTGTAATTAAAAATACTCACGCAATTTCACGGATCGCCCTTTTTCAATTTATAGTTGTTTCTTAACATACAAATATACCTTCTTTAAGTGTTTCGCGCTTGTCAAGATTGTGTGGTATGATTTTTTCTTGCATTTCTCAAACTAAAATGCGGCTGTGTGCTAGTCATGATACAATTTTTTCGAATTTTTTTGGGCGCTGGCCACTGCTTGCTGCTTGTGCTTCTTTTTGCGCGGGGCGCCCCTTTTTCGCTTTGGCCGGCAGTAATGAAAACAATAACAACAAATTCAAATAATGTCAAATATTTTTCTAGATTCTAGCCGTCGTTGTACAGTATTTTTTAAGCAGCTTAGGTTTTTTAATTTGTTGGGCAAACCAGAAAAAAAACGTTTTTTAATGTTTAAATTTAATACATGAACTCGCTAAAAATTTCAAAATAAATCGATGATTTTTTTAACACTTTAAGTTTAAAAATATAAATAAAAGACATTTAGTTTGCGAGACATTTCGATCTCACCGCAACACGGCCGAAAGGGTTCACAGTACACGGTAGGATTAATAAAATATAAAACTAAACAAGCCAATTTTTTTTCTTTAAATCGACAGCCCATATTTTCTAGCCTTCATTATAGAAAAACCGCTCTTATTTTAAACTAAGGTTTATCGTTGAATTATACCTGGCTGACCTCATAAGTTTGTATTGGGACATGAGCGGATCAGTTTAAATTTTGCAGTTATGACGTTTAAAAAAAGTGAATTGGGACGCATAATTTTTTTATTTTTTCTTTTCGCAAAATGTATAAAAATTAGTTAAACTATTGCATATTGCGCCAAATTTAAAATCACGCAAACTCGCTTTTGCACCTTAATAAAACTTTTAATATAAAATATATATCATTTGAAAGCTTATTAAACGAGTTTTCATTATTATTTTTTTAGTTAAATTTAAGTTGTTTTCGAGATATAATAAATATGTCTATAGTGTAAATTTTAAAAAAATGACAATAGCAGTTTTTCGCTTCCAAGATCTTTTGGAAAGTCTATAATTTTTTCTTGTAGAATCATAAAACGCGTTCAAATTGTGGTAATTTTTTGTTACAGTACCAAAATAATTTTTATTATGAAAATAAATTTTAAAACGTTGTTTTGCAACAAAACCGGTAGTTTGCGTCAAAAATGAGCGATATTTAAATTTATTTGCTTCATAAAAATTAACTTCGGTGTTGAGAAAAAGAATCAATGGGTAGATTAACCTTTTGCAATTTTCGACGTTTTTGTAAGATTCGGCAAAAATGGCACTTTTTAGGCGTATACTTGAAAAATCATTTTGAAAAGTACTAATGTTTCAGCAAAAAAAAAACACAAATAATTCTAAAAGTTGGTTTAATAAGTTTTGAAAGATGTATATTTTATATACTGCGTTAAAAATGTTTTGATATAAAAATAGAGTTTTTATAATTTTCAAATTTTGTGATATCTGTAAAGGTTGTTTCTTCAAAAAAATTTACTAACTAAACATCATTTTCAATTAAAAAGATGTTTTTTTATAATCGCGAGAATAGGGGTTTTAGATGTAACAAAAAAAAATTTTTTTTTTCGATTGATGCTTTTGAGAACAATTATAAAGTTAACTTGAGGTTAAATTTGAAACCTGAAAATGGGGAACTTGGAGCCGAAGATCGAATTTTAAAGGCAAAATTTTAAAATCCCTAAAATCTAATTCTAAACGTAAGCTTAAAATTAAGCCCAAATTAAATTTTTATTTAGGTTACCATATTTTCCAAAAGATTCCGATGGTTCCAAAATCCCTACCAAACGTTTTAAAGGCTTCTAACCAATTAGTCGAACTATTAAGACTGTAGGCCGATAACTACATGCAAATAGTCGACAGTAGTCAACTGTACAGTATGCAAATAACTCCCTGTCACGTTTATTTGTCATTGTTTTGATTTAAAAAAACTCCTAATAGATGAATGTAACGTAAGAAATAATTTGCATAAGCATTGATTTCCACGCTACAAATATTAAATAAAAACATGTTTATAGGTCAATTTTGACCTGAAGATCTCGTTTTTAAACTTTAAAAAATGATTGAAACACGATTTTTGATAATATGGGGTAAAATATAGGCAAAAAATGACAATAATTTGGGTACACAATTTTTACTGTTAAGAAAAAATTTTAATTTACCGCTATATTAAAATAAAAACTTTGTTTTAACATTGCTGAAAGTCCGGAGAATCTAAAAATTTACAAAAAAATTATAAATTCGATAGTCACATGGACCACCGAAAATATGAACAACAAATTTGTTTTTGTTTAAAAAGCTAATTTAAGGTTATTTTTAATCAGATTTATTCTTTCTAAGCCTAAGCAAAGCCTAAAAATCAAGCTAAATTGTATTACGAGACATTTTTATTAAATTATCCCATTTTTTAAATTTTAATGTTTTTCATGACTGAATTTTGATACATTTTTAAGCGGTTGCTGTACAAAATTGGTGAAGACCAGAAAAAAAGTAAAAATATTTTTAGAACCACCAGACTCTCGGAAATCTAACAAGTATTCATTCATATTGGTTAAAGCACTATTAAAAAAATTTTCTTAACAGCATAAAATGTACCTTGAAAAAAAGGTCATTTTTTTGTCTATAAAACACCATTTATTTTCTTGAAAGGTAGTTTAATCACTTTTTAATGCATGAAATTAAGATCGCAAAGTCAGAATTGACCTAGAAACATGTTTTTTGTTTATGTTTGTTTGGTGGAATTCTCAAACTGATTTTTGGTACACGTTTAGTACTTGTACCCACCCGAACCGTATGCAAATTATTTCTAACGAGAGATTCATCCATTGCTTTCTACAACGTACATAGAACTGGTATTTTAGGTGGTTTGATACGACAAGGTATTCAAGAAATAGCCATGAAACTTACCAATCAGGATCGCCAGCAGGCCAGACACCGCCGAGTCCCCGATCAACCTTTGTTCGCCCAGAAAGTGACGAGAAACGACATGTATGAAGGGGATATAGCGGGTCAAAACCCGTCCACCTTTCAAAACCTACTCAAACAAGCGGCTGACGCTATTTTGGGAGGTAAGCACTCGAGAATTCATTGATTTTCTAAGTTTACAATTATTGACAACCCTGCTACTATAGCTATTTTTCAGTTTTGTTGGCATCCTGCCCCATAAACTGCCTCAAATTCGACTACAAATGTTTAGTATGTAACGTACCTGGCTTCAGTGTTTTATTCTCACCGTCCATTCCCTGATATGTTTCTAAACCGCTTCTTCACTCTTTTCTGCAAAGTGGATAAAACTCATCTATCATAGTATGTGACATTTTGAAAATTTGCTTTGCCGTCAAAAAACGGTTTTGAAAGTGCGTGTAGATTATTTCTTTGAGCCAGAATTCAACGAATCAATAAAGTATAAATGTCGAAAATTTACAAATTTTATGTTTAAAAATCGAATAGGATATAGCAAATGGAATTTTTTAACCGTTTGATTTCAATTAATAGTGACTTTTTTAAAGTGAAACTTGACGTTTTTGTTACCGGTAATCAAAAAGGAAAGCGTAATGTAAAAATTATTTAAAAAATACTAACTGTTTACCCCATGTTTCATTTGAAACATCAGCAAAAACTTTAAACAGTTAAAAATTATTTTTTATAGGTTTTCATTGTGGAAGTTTTTTTTTTGGTGCCCCCGTTTTGAACAGTGAATTGCGTAGTTTGGGCAGCATCCAGAATTACGTAATTTGAAATAAAATGAATGCATTTTCGAAATTGATTACACTATGAAATAACAAAAAAATGTTATGAAAGATTTTTGTTTCGTGAGTTCTCTGTACTGTCCAGCCCTTTTTGTAGAAATGTAATAAAAAGGAGCGGACATTTTTTTTGTGGCGGGAGGGGGATGCAAAACCTTACGTTGAATAGTCCAAATAAAGCGAGTATATGCAACAAACAATATCGAAAATGTTTAGTTTTGACTATAAAGACTCGAAGACAATACAAGACTCTTCATCTCCAGTTTTAGCACTGCAACCTACCGACGTTTAGCAGCGTTACGTATTCAGATTTAAATGTTATTTAAGGTATCTTGCTTCTAAAACATCGCGACAACGTAAATTGTCGCACAATAATAATCGCATTCGCGTGTATTATTTAACCGAATTTGCCATATTTAGGTTCTATATTGGGCGGTGGGGGTGTGCAACATTCCGCGATCCGCGGGGCTTATCAGACTTGGCCTCGAGGTGAAATCCACTTTTTGATTGACCGCTCCTACAGTAGCGACCAGAGGAACAAGGTGCATTTACCGAGCCGACGATCTAATGTCTAACGACTATTTTAAGAAGTTCATTAGTAACTGAAAACAACTACAATTAAACTGTTCTTTTACATTGTACTACCAAAAATTTATAATATACCGAAAAATGTGCAACTCCTATATAAAAAAGTACGGAAAAGTAGGCCATTATAATGAGCCTCTCCATTTAAACGACACACGGGAGAAAATATTTAACCACCTCTTGAGTTGGATAAATTCTTATTCTTAAAACAATAGAAAAAATTTAAGCCGACTTTTACCTAGGTAAAATTGATTTTTCACTCGCATCCTTAAGCACGTAAAAAAAGTTAACCTGGGGTAACTTTTAACCGCGCGTCAGAATGCGCACCCAGGAGGTTTTTATTTATTTATTTTTAATAAAAACTAATAATTTATGAAGTTATTTTTTAAATGAACTGATTTATCATGAAGTGAATTATTTTTTAAGGACGCTTATTACAGATATATTTTCCGAAATTAGGGCCATGAAAAGTCATAACTAGGGCTAGCACTAATTAGGAAGTGACTTAATTAAAGCAGTAAATTTGTCTGCAATATATGAAGTCACATATTGGTCCTTTATATTTATGTTATATATTTTTTCTATAAGAGATGTTACTTCTTTCTAATATGATGTTCCGGTAATTCTAAAAATTCTAAAATAATATTCTTCTAATATAATATATATAATATAATTTCTAACTTCTTTCTAATATGATGATCGACCTTATAAACTGGAGAGAGCTCTAGAGCTTTAAAGTTGCGAAACTCTGCCCTTCAATCATCAGTTTTAATTTTCAAAAATTTAACATGAAATATGGTTGAAATTATTCTATTAGAATTTTTAGGCTTATTTTTATTGTTTTTAACAAATTTTGAAAAAAATAGTTTAAAAATTTTTGACAGGATAATATTACACGAGATTACTTTTTATTCACGGCCATACAAACTGGAAAGAGCTCTGGAGCTTTAGAGTTGCGAAGCTCTGCCTCTTGAATCAATAGTTCAATTTTCAATAATTTAACCTGAAATAAGGTTAAAATTATTCTACTAGCATTTTTAGGCTTCTTTTTATTGTTTTTAATAAATTTTGGAAAAAAAAAATAGTTTTCACCTTTTTTAAAAAAAATAATATTACACGAAATTACTTTTTTATTCAGAAAATTAGTTAAAAAATTTGGTGGAGCTCCAGAGCTCCGAAAAACATCACTACTACTAGATAAATAACTGAATATTGAAAATTTCCAAATAAAAAAGTTCCTTGGTGTAATTAACGAAAGTCATGAGATTCAAGAAAATTAATAAAACATTAAATTTTGGTTGAATAATTCATTCAAATTAATTTATTTAAATGAAACAAACCAGAGAAACTATGATTTATTTGTAAAATTGCTTGATATATGCACGAACAGATCGCGGAAGCTATCAATGATATCGAGGATATGACGTGTTTACGAATGATACCCCGTGATAACCAAGCGGACTTTCTCTTTATTAGGGTAAGTATTTTCTTTACGCTTTTTGTGTATCATAGTAATATCAAGGGTGCAACTAAAAGAAACTTTTAACTGTCTAAATTTTAACAAAATGTGCCTTTCTTTTTATTTTTCTCTAATAGAGTTTTTCTGCCTTTTTACCCGACACAGATAAAAAATTAGGGCTTATCCACACCGGACTGACAAGTGTCAACGCGGTTCACGCGCGTTTAAACCGTTACACTGGCGCTAGTCCCTGCGGTGTAAACGCGTTGTAACTTATCACTTGTCACACCGGTGTGAACCAGGCCTTAGCGTTTTTCTACCCCTCTTTGTTTAGCATCTCTTATAATTCCAAATAGAACCTTAGAATAATTTTAGCCCACAAAAATTGTGTATTTAGTATTTATAGCTAGAAATTAATCAAAGCTTCTGTTTTTAAAATATTAACATCAACTTTGACTTATTGTATTTAGTACCCTAAAATAATTCAAAATAAAAACCTTTACGATTTTTTGCCAAAACAGTTAGTTTTTCAAGCGTTACTTCCTAATGGCTTTTAAGCTTTGTTATACTATCATCATATTATATCCACATTAAATATATCAAAAGATGAGCAAGAACGTGTTTTTTTTTTCAAAATCTGTTAAAATACAACGCGTTTTTATATGATTTTGAGATAAAACATTTTTTCTATAATTATTTAAATGCTGGAAATATTTCGAGAAGTACTGAACTTTTAGCTAAAAAAGAGTACAATTACAAAAGCTCGTTTCATAAGCATTTAACTAACTTAATTTGTATATTATTTTTAAAACTCACTGAAGTTAAAATAGAAAATTGTAATTTTCAAAATTAACCTAACTGCCGGTCGAACTCTTAACTATAACTCCTTACCTAACACAAAGATTATAAGTTTTTGGTTTAACAAACAAAAATGATTTTTAGCTTTGTCTAGCCCTCTATTGGCAATACTCCTGTGCAATGTGAATTGTCTTTTAAATAGTACTTTTTCACAGTTGATTTGTTCTGAACGTCTTTAATTGTATTTTTTCTTTATTTCAGTAATAATTTTTAGCGACTTAGCGGTTGCTACTCGCACGTGGGTAAAATTGGCGGACAGCAGGACTTGTCGCTTGCGGACGGCTGTTTTCAAAAAGGGACCATCATCCATGAAATTTTACATGCTGCCGGGTTTTTCCACGAACAGTCTCGACCGGACAGAGATAATTATGTTATAGTAAGTAAATGGAATTGAATTAAGGTATATTAAATTGAATTTAACTGATTGTGTTTATTTTTTTTGTTATTTCCGCCAAGTTTCTGTTGGCGCCAGTTATAAGTAAAAATCAAGGGCTATATACGACTTAATTTTGACCTTGCCTTTAGTTATTTAATTTAGTTAGTTGGTGGAGTAATTGTGATAAAATAATACACTTGATTTCGTGTGGGCTGGATAGACTCTGACAGTTTGTCGCGCTCAGTGAAAGGCCCTTTGTACTGTTGTAGAAAAATTGGTTTTATAGTGCAGCGAAGTTCTACACATATTAAAATGTACCTTCGGATCAAAAACAATTCGATAATTCATAAAAGTTTTCTTTATAATCATAAGGCATCTTTGACGTTTTGGAAATTTTAATGTTAAAAGAGCTTTGTGGCCTTGGAACTGAAAATTAGGATTTTAGTTCCGCAAATAAAAAACTATAAGCTTTAAGTCGTTGAAATACGTGCATAAACATAAACTACAGTGAAGTTAATTTAAACTAATCTTAAATCAAGTTACTTTAGAAAGCTCATATTTTTGCAAAGATTTCAAATTTATTCTTTAATGTTTCAAAGTTTTTTTTTGTACGGCGATTAAAAGTTGCAGTTTTAATGGAGACAGCTTTTTTCGGTAAAACCAAAATTATGAAGAATCACGACGGTTAATTCAATGTACACAAAGATCTCGAAAAGATTTAAAATAATTTTTATCTGACGTTGGTTAACGAAAAAAACACGATTATAAATACAATTAAAACAACATAAACATAAAACAATTTTTCTGAAAAAAAAACAGATGGTTGTGCATATTTTTTTCTTCCTAATTTTTTCCGGTCGTATACAAATTATTTTCAAATTGTACATTGTTTGGATTTTGTTTAAAATTTTTTATTTTTCTTTTTTTGGCTTAAAGTTGGCTTAAAATAAAATACTACGCTTGAAAATTACACAAGAGACAGGTTCAGTTGAAGCTATGTAAAAATTATTCATGCGTTTTTCTTATATTTCTCATAGTTTTTAAAAATGGCTTCCTTAAAAAGTTACCATTGAAGGATATTAAAAAAACTAAATTAAATTCGGTCAGACTTAATTTCGGCTACCGGCTGTTATTTTTGCGGTGTGCAAAGTTAGATATGACATGACGATCTATCTTACCGTACACAGTTCATTTTATAACTTCACATATCCCGGTAGAGACGGCTCTCGAACCTTCCTACGGAAAACTGGAGGCAGGTAGAAGGCAGGTAAAACTGCCTCGGAGGCAGCTAGGAGGCAGGGTGGAGGCAGGTAAAATTAACTCGGAGGCAGGTAGGAGGCAGGTAGCCCTGCCTCCTATGCTGAAGCATATGCAGGTTAGGAGGCAGGTAGGAAGCAGCTAAAACTGCCTCGAAGGCAGGTAGGAAGCAGGGTGGATGCAACTAGGAGGCAGGTAGGAGGCAGCAAAATTTCCGATGAAAGCAGGTTGGAGGCAGGTAAAAACGGTTTTCACCAATTCAGGTACCCCGTCCTTACTGGGGTATGGTAAAAAAAACAGCCGGTGACCGATACTAAGGCTGACCTAATTTAAGTCAGTTACCCTAAATCAAACTTACGACATCTACTTTAAAAAAAGTTTATTTATTTCGTATAAAGCAGGATACGCCAGGCTGATGTTACTAAAGCACCAACTGCGAAACTAAATACTACGTACAACAATATTAACATTATCGCATTGTAGCTTATCTCAGTTAGAAACTCGATTCAAGAACTTTCAGAATGCAAGACGTGCGTCCTTCCACTGCGCCACAAGCTCGACATCTAATGTACTATGGAAACTGACTTTAACAAAATCTTTAGATAAATAGACAAAATATGCAGCCGGGAACCGAATCCAACTTTCAAAAACACTCGTCGCAATCGGTGACAACTCTGGGACTCCCGTACGACTACGGTTCGGTTCTTCATTACGGACCGACTTATTTCAGCAGAAACGGTCAACCCACCATCGTTCCCAGGAAATCGGGTAAGTTTAAGGAACCCGGGACTACGGTGTTTACTGGAAAAGGCAATAAATTTTAAGCTAACTGTTGCTGGTACGGGGTTTTTAGTGCCGTAAGTAAGGAACGTGAAACCGCAGGAAATGTTCGGGAACTTAGAGCCGCAAACATTTGGAACTTGGAACCCTTAATAAAAAATCATTTTAAGCTTCGATTTGGCTTCACTTAGGCTTAAATTTAGGTTTAGTGATTTTTACTTTCAACTCCAAGTTCCCAACTTATAGCTCCAGGATTTTTATTTATGGCTATCAAAAGTACACTAGCTAATTTGACAGCGTTCCTTTGCCAAAAATAACCATAAAATTATATTTTTATCAGTTTTTATTGAGCGTTTTGCTGTTTAATGGAATTTTGCCAAATAGAATAACATCAATTTTACGTTTTTGAACAGAAATTTTTACTAATGAAATAGAATAAATAGAAAAACACTTGGTTTTTTTGCTGGTTTTTTACTTAGGATGTGTTGAAATGCATTACTTTTCTAAATTCTTTTTGTTAAATACCCCTTTTTTATTTATGTTATGAAAAAAACAACTAAAAATTATGTCTTCGGAATCGCATGTGAGCGAAAGAATTTGTTAATTATTCATGTGTTCTATAGACACCTTGCACTGAAACGCAGTTTATACATGAAGTATGCAATACACATAAGTGTCACCATAATGGATAATTACCGTACTCCTACTTATCTTTTCGTAGTATGCAGATCAACCGATAGAAAGCGCGCGAAATTACCGTATCTCCTACTTATCTTTTCGTAGTATGCAGATCAACCGATAGAAAGCGCGCGAAATTTCGATCGGTTGATCTGCATACTACAAAAGATAAGTAGGAGATACGGTAATTATCCATTATGGTGACATTTATGTATATTGCATACTTCATGTATAAACTGCGTTTCAGTGCAAGGTGCCTATATGTTTGGCATAACGAAATGAGTTTGCAAAACTAACTATTTTTTAAACTATCATTTTAAAATGCTCTTAAGATAAAACAGTAAAAATGAGTTTCACCTAGGACTTTAAAATGGAAACGATGAAATAGTAATATTGAAAAAAAATCATAGGATGAAAAAACCAATCAAAATATTTTTACAGTTGGGAAATCGCCATTTTTTTAAATTTTAACCATCAAAAGTTTTATATTATTATGTGTGAAAAACAAATTGGTTTTTATGTGTTTTAAATTACGATGTTATTCGTGAATCGAAGTTTTACAGTTGCGAAATGTTACGTGTAACAGTGTAATTTAAAACACATAAAAACAAATTTCTTTTTCACAAAAAAATAATATAAAACTTTTCTTTGCAGTTTCGTGACGACGAAAAAGAATTATGGCTGAAATTGTTCATTGAACCTTACCTACCATAAACATCACTTTAGCATCACCTACTCAAAACAGAAACAAAACCTATACAATTATAGCCATGTAATAATTTGTTACTAAAAAAGTATAAATCGTATATTTAATACACTTACATTGCTAATAGCTAAGTAGAAATTGTCTCAAAAAAAAAGAAAATTTTATAAAGTATTCTGTGCAAATAGCAGCAATTTACATATACCGATTTGATATACGCAGTTTTAGGCGTTGAAATCGGCCAACGACGGGGTTTCAGCAATATTGATGTGCAGCGGGTCAATAAGCTTTACTGTGATGGTAAGCTTGTTTAAGAGTTGTAAACAGGCCGGGCCTGGCCGAAACGAAGCCGGTCTAGATTTATTTTTTTGTCCTTTTGTTTTTAGTTTAAGATACGATTTTTATAACTTTAGAAATGCTAAAGAAGAGCAAACACCAGAGCCCGTTAAAATTTTTAGTCATCTTTTTTCAGGAATTTAATTACGGAGTGTGAATGGATTTTTTCCGATAATTTTTTTTAAAATTTTTATCAATTTTTTATCTATTTATTTAATTCAAATGGTTTTTTGTGTTATATAGTAGATGAAACTAGGACTGCGTGTTCCAACGCTCGATTTTAGTTTTATTTTGCTATTCATAAGCCACAACTTTGTCATGTTAGCCGATTTGATTGCTAAAACAGCGTTGGTAGTGTAGCGATGTTACTTAGGAGCGAAGCCCCGGTTTTCGGGGCTCTTTAGTAACCTCTGATTGAGCTCTGGAGCTCCGAGCTCGGAAGTTCCACCCTATTTGTCGTACTAGTTTTGTTAATAATTATTGTCATAAAGTTTTAAAAGTAATGCCATGAATTTTTTTGTCATAATTTTTTTTTGTAAAATAGATTTTTACAATCTGCAAAACCCCGTAGCGTGATATTGCAAACATAGGAACATTA
This sequence comes from Microlaimidae sp. YZB2_3, assembly GCA_030248175.1. Taxonomy (NCBI): domain Eukaryota; kingdom Metazoa; phylum Nematoda; class Chromadorea; order Desmodorida; family Microlaimidae; species Microlaimidae sp. YZB2_3. The sequence goes on from JASAMX010033132.1 coordinate 35,977, forward strand.
CTAGTTGATAACTGCTAGTTCTTCCCCGCTGACGGGTGAAAATACATGATGTGTTTGAAAAAACTCGCCGTGCCGGGCCTAAAATATTTAAGGGCCTGGGCGGTCCGGTGATAAAATAATTACGGTCCAGGCCGGGTCGGGCCATATAACACTCGCCCGTTTACAACTCCGTCGCCAGGCCATAACGGCGGCAGCACCGGAAACCGAAGAAGCGGCGGAAGCTCCACGGGAAATGTCAGAATCGGCACCGGGGGCAGTTCCGGGAATTCCGGGAGTGGAAACGTAATAACTAGGTAAACGCCACCCATTTATCGCCCGATTAACCTGTTAATATTACATGTATTGACACGTCGTAGTCAAACCACTTATTATGTAAGGTTTAGGGTCGATGGAGCCGAAGGAACTTGGAGCCCAAAATAAAAATCGATAAAACCTATACCTAAGCCTAAGCGAAGCCTAAAGAACCAAAATTTTTTCCGACGGCTCGAAGTTCCCTACTTGCGGCTCTAAAGACTCCGTACCTTGTGTAAGTATATCCGGCATCCAGTATGATATTTACTGTAATTATACAGTGATTTGTGGTTTTATAATAATTACCGTGTTGGGTACCCAATATACTTACATTTTAAATAAAAAGATGAGCGGTTTAGTTATGATATGTTCATTAAAAAAATTTTTGTTTGAAAATTTTGTTATAATTTTACAGTAAAACCCAAACAAGTGGGCTATCCGTTGACTAAAAACTTTGACTCATTGAAATTTATTTAGCGGTCCTAAACCATTCAAAAACCAACCATTGAGATTACAATTTTATCACTGGTACATTTTTCCGTATTTATTCATCGACGTTTTATAACGTTTTATTTAATATCTATTTTTGTTGATAGTTGTAAACCTATATAACTACTTTTTACTTTTCTATGTTTTATTTTCTGTACCCGAGTGCAGAATAAACATATTCCTGTGCAGAATATGTTCCTGTGCAGAATAAACATATTTACATTATCATGGGTGGCGCGGGAGCGCCACGGAGCGAATTAGCCCCGTGGCGCCGCGCCAACCATAAATTGAGGAACGTGGGTAAATTTTGAAATTAGAACCTTCTTCTTCTTCTTCTTCTTCTTCTTCTTCTTCTTCTTCTTTTTCTTCTTCTTCTTCTTCTTCTTCTTCTTTTTCTTATTATTATTATTCCAACGCTCCATTCTTAAAAACGATATTCCTCATTCGTTACTGATTGATCAAAAATAAACATGGGCTCATTAGAAAGAAGAAGGAATTACGCAACTTTCTTAGGAAGCACTTTTTTCATTTAGGTCCTTGTTATCGATTTATTGATCAAAATAAAAAATTGAAAATTAGACAAATAAAAACTCCCAACCGCACAATAACAGCCTTTTGGCAACAATAAGGATTGTACAGAGCAGACAACCAACATCCCCTCATAAAAACCGCACAAAAATAGCAGACCGGTTTTAATTAGTGGCAGAAACGGCGCCAGTTCCAGCGCCATCTGCTTCAACCGCGCGGAAAACGGCAAAAACAACAGAGTACTTTTTTTAATTCTTGCATTACTGATGACAAAATTAATTCAAAGTTTTATTTATTAAAAAATAATAATAAGCGTCGGTGGCGCGGGAGCGCCACGCGCCGCTAATCATCGGTGGTGCGGGGTGCCAACTGCAATTTAACCCACGGCACCGCGCCAACTATACTTAGACAACGTGAGTAAATTTTGTTATTCATGTTCATCATCTTATTATTATTATTATTATTTTTACTTTAAAAATTATAATTGCAATCATTGGCGCACGGCATCGCGCCAACTATATTTAGAGAACGTAGGTAAACTTTGTCTGAGCGCATCTGCACCGCACTAACTATAATTAAACAACGTGGGTTAATTTTGTAATTTAAAGTCATCTTCTTCTTATTATTATTTTTTATTTTTTCTCGGCAACGGAATGATTATAAACATATGTCATTGCGCAGCTAAAACTATAGTTTATTAGGCTATTTTTTAATTTAATTCAAAAAAAGTGGTAGACTAGCCTTGAAAAATGCTCTAAGAATAGAGCAGGAAAAAGGGGGCGATTTTTCCCCGGGCGTATGTTTAGACAGAAAAGATGTAGACTAGTCTGAGATGGACATTATGTGGACTATAGGAAATTTGCATTTGGTTTGGCCAGCTGCTCACTAAATAAAAATTTCTACGATATGATAATGATTTGTTTATACATTGATCTAATCACACAGCACTGTTGCATTTTTTTTAGTTTGATGAAATGTCAATTGAAAAAATCATACTCACAGCAATCTTTGACAAGCGCGAAATCGCCACTTTTTCAAATTTATAGTTGTTTCTTAACATACAAATATAACCTTCTAATTGAAAAAGTGGCGATTTCGCGCTTGTCAAAGATTGCTGTGAGTATGATTTTTTCAATTGACATTTCATCAAACTAAAAAAAAATGCAACAGTACTGTGTGATTAGATCAATGTATAAACAAATCATTATCATATCGTAGAAATTTTTATTTAGTGAGCAGCTGGCCAAACCAAATGCAAATTTCCTATAGTCCACATAATGTTCATCTCAGACTAGTCTACATCTTTTCTGTCTAAACATACGCCCAGGGAAAAATCGCCCCTTTTTCCTGCTCTATTCTTAGAGCATTTTTCAAGGCTAGTTACATTTATAAAACGCTAAAATATTTAGAATCGTGCGGCCTCCCAGGCCTCCTGGACCAACTGGACATATTAGACCGAACGGGAGACAGCGTCCACCGACTCTACCTGGACCGAACCGCGGCGGTCACGGATCTCATTGGTAACTATTTTGCCAGAATAAGTCACGATTCAGTATGAAATGTACACGACAGTGACTCGTTCTTAAAATAAAAACCACAGGCAGTATAATGTATAACGAGTCAGAATTCAGTGTATTTTATATTGGTTTTGGGTCATTTTACCGTTGATCTCATTGGTAACTTATTTCGGTAAAATGACCCACAATAAGTATTAAATTCACTGGATTGGGACTTGTTTTAAAATGAACAAAAACTAAATGTATTGTAAATGTACAATGAGTTAGAGTCCTGTTGATTTTATATTGGCTTCGGGTCATGTTGCCGTTGATCTCATTGGTAAATTAATTTTCGCCAAAAGAAGTCACAATCAGTATAACATTTAAACGACTGTGACTCGTTTTAAAATAGCAAACTATAAAAAATGTAAATGCATAAAAAGTCAAAGTCCTGTTGATTTTATATTGGTTTTTGGGTTATATTGCCGCTGATCTCGTTGGTAACTTATTTCGAAAAAATGAGTTACAATAAGTATTAAATCTACTGGTCTAAGACTCTTTTTTTAAAAGAAAAACTAAAGGCAGTATAAATGTATAAAGAGTCAGAGTCCTGTTGATTTTATATTGAGTTCGGATGGTTTTGCCATTGATCAAATTCGCAACTCATTTTGACAAAATGAGTCACAATCAGTATGAAAAATACTTGACTGGGACTCATTTTAAAACAAAAACTACAGGCAATATAAATGTATATTGAGTTTCAGTGGTAATTTATTTTCGTCGAAATGAGTCACGATCAGTATAAAATTCTCACGATTTTGACTCATTTTACAATAAAAACTGCAGGCAGTATAATATTATATAATGAGGCAGAGCCTGCTGATTTTAAATTGGCTTTGGGTCATTTTTCAGTTGTGGTGATTCTAGAATTTTTTGCTTTTTATTTAAGAAATTGGAAAAGTTAATTTTTTTAGTTTTTTAAATATTCCTCAAAGGCTTTACTTAAAACAGGTTTTTTTGATGAAAAATAGCTTTAAAATTTTAAGCGTGGGTTTCGATAAATATTTCAGTGGTCTGAAAATAAAAATTTAAATTACAAAAACAAAAAAATTTTTTGACAGCATTAACAAAAGACAATCTTGAATACAGAGTTAATTCGAAACTATTTTGCAGCCATAAATTTAGTTTGATTAGCCCAGCATTCTTAAAAATTACATGCAAAAGTCAACATAGATAAAAAAAATCTCTAAATTTTTTTGGGTTACAATGAAAGTCATAATTTGTAGTAATGTGTGCTGAATGCATGGCAAATAAATGCAAATTTTGAAAACTTTTATTCTAAAGTTTCGAAATCATAAAACAAATCTTCATCTGAGTCTCAATACGTTTGGCAGTGAAACCCTGACGAATATTTGTTTTATCATTTCGAAAACGTTAAGATAATAGTTTTTACAATTTGCCTTTATTCGCCATGCATTTAACATGGGTAAATTGGTCTAAAATACGAGGTAAACTCAAACTAAAAGAAATAATGTTAAAATATGGAACTGCATTTAAATTTATTTCAAATTTCATTTAATGCATTATCTTTTTTCATAGCACATTTTTATATAGTTGTATATTTCGGCACCATACTAAAAAAAATTAGAATACAATTGCTCAAAACAAAACCGTATTCAGCCGTTTGTGGCAAATTGTTCTTAATCGGACGTTTAATATTGTTTAATATGTATTATCAAGAATATATAAGAGAAGAATGTACCACTCAATACAAAAAATCGCACCCATCCGTGCATCGGTTTGCCATAAATAAACCCCCCGGGGGGGGTTTATGTACCCCCCGGGAGTATATAGACCACCGGGGGAGTATATAAACCCCCCGGGGGAGTATATAGACTCCCCCGGGGGAGCATATAAACCTCCCCGGGGGAGCTGTGTGGCCCCCCGGGGGAGTATAGAGCCCCCCCGGGGAGTGTCTGCGACCCCCCCCGGGGGAGTATATAGACCCCCCCCCGGGAATGCTATAGGACCCCCCCCGGGGGAGCAAAAACCCCCCGGGGGGAGTCTATATGTTCCCCCAAAATTTAAAAAAAAAATTTTTTTTTAAATTTTGGGGGAGCATATATGTGGTTGATTTATGTACCCCCCGGGGGTACATAAACCCCCCCGGGGGGTTTATTTATGGCAAACCGATGCACGGATGGGTGCGATTTTTTGTATTGAGTGGTACATTCTTCTCTTATATATTCTTGCTATTATGAATTTAATGTAATAATAGAATTATTAAATAAATAACTGTATAATAACGTTTTAGGGGCGACAAAACTGTAATCCACGGACCGTCCCGCTCGATCAAGGACCTTCACCCAAGAGGACGGAGTTTCCGTGGCGGTCACGGCCCGCGGTACCACCATGGTGGCTCTTCCGGTTCCCGCGGCGGGTCGGGATCGAGATTCAACGGGAACGGCGGAGGCAGCCGACGGGGTTTCGACCCCGCCCGATTAATGCAGGGTCTATCCAGACACTTCGGATTCGGCTGATATGTGTTTTTATTTCGTTTGTTACTATGACAGCCCACATCGGAGTGACAATTAAAAAGTGACAAGTGACAACGCGTTCACACTGCAGCGACAATTGACAGTGTAATGCTGTAAACAAGCGCAGAATGCTTTGTAATTTGTCAGTTGTCACTTATTACTCTGGTATGAACCGGCCCAAAGAGTCAAACTCATTATAAAATACTCGTAACTGTGACTCTTTTTGAATTTTTTAATACATATCTATTGTAAACATTATGAGTCAGAGTTGTATAGATTTTGTGGTTATTGTAACTCTTTATATCATAGTGACGACGTTTTGTTTTCGTATTATTGATTTACACGTTTTTTGTTTTGTTTTATTGCATGAATTAACTTTTGTGCATTTTTTGTTTTGGAATTTACGGGTTATAATTTTGTATATGTACATTTTTTTTAAAAAAAATCACTGACGGTCCAATTAATTAAAACATATTTTTAACATACAAACT
>JASAMX010033134.1:0-13359 GCA_030248175.1 Microlaimidae sp. YZB2_3
TAATTTGTAAATATAAGCTTGGTAATAATGTACTTGCAACTACAGAATTGGTGCGTGACCTAGGTGTTTATATATCCCATGATCTGAAATTCTCTAAACACTGTGAAATCACAGCAAAAAAAGCTATGAGAGTGACATCATTAATTTTTAGAACATTCAACTCAAACTCTAGAAATAATTTTCTCAGAGCATATAAGTCTTATGTTAGACCAATTCTGGAGCAGACCTGTGCACTGCCCCCCCCCGGGGTTAAAACGGGGGGGGCAATTCCAAAACGGGGGGGGCACGGGGGGGCAACTTTTTTTAAACGGGGGGGCAATAAAACGGGGGGGGGGCAAGCAGGAGGGAAAAAAAAGAGAAAAAAAGGAGAAAAAGAGAAAAAAGAAGGGAAAACGGAAAAAGGGACAAAAAAAGCGAAAATAAGGTAAAAATAGGTCTAAAATGGCTTAAAATACATTGAAATAGGCTAAAAACTGCAAAAAAATCGCGATGATGGCGTCATCATAGGTCAAAAATGGCGTCATATTTTTAGGGTACTTTTTCATTTTTTGGCGGGGGGGGGCAATAAAACGGGGGGGCAAATCCTCCAATAAAACGGGGGGGCATTTTCAGACCGTGCACAGGTCTGCTGGAGTATGCTAGTGCAGTTTGGATTGGAACCCATATTTACAAAAGGATATAAACATTTTGGAAAAAGTGCAACAAAATTTCACTAGACGTTTGTTTTATAAATGCAAGTTGTTACCTGTTGGTTATGAACATAGACTGAATTACCTAGGTTTAGAAAGATTAAAAGATCGAAGAGACAAATTTGATTTATATGAGTGCTATAAAATTATACATTGCTTAAACAATTTGCAAGCCAATGATTTTTTTAAGTTTAACTTGCAGCTTACCCGTGGTCATCCATTTAAATTGACAATGGAAGACTGCCGAATTAATGCAAGGAAATTTTCTTTTGCAAATAGGGTGGTTACACCTTGGAACAATCTACTCCCATCTCAAGTAACTGTCGATTCTTTGGATGCATTCAAGAAAAGTTTTAAAACTGACTTAAATAAGCGCTCTTTTTGAGCCTTTAAAGTCATATCAGATAGCTATGTTCAGTGATAATTAGTTACAATTGTAATTCATATTGGCGACAATTAAGTCGCAGATTTGATGTTGTTGATGAAAAAAAAAAGAAAAAAAATAGAAAAAGAGAAAAAAAAATACAATGATATGATGAAAACAGTATGAATTAAACTATGCATAGACTATGCTTAGTATAAAATTAATTCTGTTATCTGATCATTAAAAAAAAACCCTGCCCGTTACCCTTTTCAAAAATTGGTAGTACATGAAATAAAACTGCGCAATTACAAAGCATGAACTACTCGTTAAGAAGACAAAGAAGATAACAAATGATTTAAAATATTACAAATAAAGAGGTAAAACCTACAACCTAACGGTAAAACAAGCTTAAACTAATACTAGCAACACTCTTATTTAAAACAAGAAAATCTTTTTAACACAAAAACTTTCTTTTATTCTCAGTTTAAACTCAATTTTGCTGAGCATAAAAAGAAATATCTCTAGAACTTGACTGATTATTAAGTAAACTACAAGTTAAAATGTGATAATAAAAAAACACAGCTGAATCTTTGGATAAAATTTTTTAAGTCTTACATAGGATTTAAATACCAACCGCTTGGGCGCAATAAATAAAATTGCACCCATTACTACACCTAAATTTTGTAGACTATACTGAATCTCAAATCAAAAGGAATATTAGTTGCTTGTGAGAATTTTTAGGAATCAAAACATAATATTTATTGATGTCGACATAAGTAAGAGCTTTTGGCCAAGCTTCAACCATTTTCACGTAGAACTTAAAATTCTGTTTGTTTAAACCCAATTTTAAGCTCTACTTAAAAATGGTTGAAGCTTGGCCCAAAGCTCTTACTTATGTCGACATCAATAAATATTATGTTTTGACTTTTAAAAATTCTCATTTTGTTCTTATTTTTTAAATAATCGGATATGTGTAACAGCATGTTAAAAAAACCCGGCAGAAATTGTTTTTTAAAATTTTTTACTAAAGTAATTTTACAGAATTTGTTACTGTTGTGGTAATTCTTACAAAAATATTACGAAGAATGAATCTGTTCTCTTATATTCCAGGAAATCTGACCGATTCGACCCCCCACAAATATAAAAACTGACATTTTATTTCGAAGTTTTCTTAATTTATTATTTTTTTGTGTATATGCAATACTGTTAAAAAAAATAAAAATTTTAATTTGAGTATTATACATCATAATTTACTAGTTGTAATCTAATAAAAGAAATATAATTGTGCAATCGACATTTTATAATTTAATTTTTTTTTAATTGTAAGCAAACCAATCTATAGATTTTGTTTTAAATTATAAAATGGTTTAATCATAATAATAAAAGAACTCCCAACATATTTCAATTTTTTCATCTGATTTGAAGTATGCGTGAAATTAAATAGAAACAACTTCAAATAACTAAAATAAGAATTTTGTGCTATGGCTTGCTGTCACATTAAAAATATTCGGCTCCATAGAGTAATTTCTTCTAAACAATAAGCAAAAAATTGCTCATAATTTCTTGAAGTGCCTTTATCTTCGGTTTACAGGACTTGGCAAACTCATTCGTGTTGCTAGAAAGGTTTTTATTTTACTGCGAGCGTCTAGCTGCGCTAATTTTCATATTAGTTAAATTAATACAATGTTGTAATTTACATTTGCAACCGTGAAACCTTCGTATGACCTAAGTCGTACTTCCGTCATACACAACTTTTTGTGCGCGAATAGTGCGCAATGAGCGAGCTTGAAGTGGTTAAAGCTGTACGGTAGCAATATGCAGATTTTTTTCACGTATACAGTGTATTACGTAGGATATTTCTTGTTGCAAAAATTTGCATATTGCTACCGTGCAGCTTTAACCATTTAAATTGGCTGGCTCACTCACTGGGCACTATTCGGGCACAAAAAATTATGTATGACGGAAGTACGACTTAAGTCATGAGTAGAGTTTACCGCGGTAAGGTTTACGTACGACATTTGTTATACGAAAATACAACCACAGTGAGACGAAGGTTTCACCTTTGTCTTACGAAGGTTTCACAGTTAAAACGGGGGGAAAGGCCATCACGGGAACGAGTTAATACTATTTACAGATTGTTTTAAATAAAAATTGATTCTAAAGCCAATGTTTTTCAGGCTTAAAATAAGGGCGGACCGTTCTCCGCCGGAAAGAAATATAAACAATAAAAGGAGCAAACTAAAAAAATTTAAAAAAATAAATCTCAGTGGTAATTTAACCAATAATTTTTGTATTGCATCACGTGTTCCCCTGCGCGTGATATTTTCTCAGGGAACGAGTGGTTACTGGAACACCCTTATAATTTCACCCTAATAGAATTCATTCTTAGTATTATCAAAAATATATAATATACCGAAAAATGTGCAACTCCTATATAAAAAAGTACAGAAAAGGTGGCCTTTATAATGAGCCTCTCCATTTAAATGATACTCTCCACTATAATGGCATAGTAGCCATTTTAATTCGGCGAGTTAAAATGGAGAGGAAGCTATTATAATAGCCATTTATTGACTTAATTTCACTTCATATATACTCACAAGTCTAATACTGTCCGGGCCGCACGAGTTTTCCCGTGTTGAACAGTATTAAACCAACACGCAGAAACTCGTGCGGCCCGGACAGTATTAGACTTGTTAGTATATATGAGTGAAATTAAGTCAATAAATGGCTATTATAATAGCTTCCTCTCCATTTTAACTCGCCGAATTAAAATGGCTACTATGCCATTATAGTGGAGAGTGTCATTTAAATGGAGAGGCTCATTATAAAGGCCACCTTTTCTGTACTTTTTTATATAGGAGTTGCACATTTTTCGGTATATTATATATTTTTGGTATTATTATGTTTATTTTATACCCAGTGCTTCATTTGTATATAATTGCCGTAATTAGCCCCATTTCTTCTTTTTAGTTCTAAGCTTCATACATATAACTTGTTAAGTATGGTGTACACGCTGTTTATACGTTTTTTATTGTTATTTATCATAAATTTGGTTTAAACTTATTCAAAATTTAAATCGGTTCTATTTTAATAGTTTCCAACGCGTGAAGTCGTGGAAATCTTTTCGGATATCTTCTTACCGCACTATGCATGCATATTCCCAGAGCGACAATTGGTTGGCAGTTCTTTTCATTCTTTTTGATTGGTTCTATCCGCCCATCTTTTCTAATCTTGCTCTCACTCAAGACTTAAGCATATATTACTACGCAATATTTTTAGGTATATTTTTGTTGACGAATATAAACGCACGAGTCTCTTTCTGTGCTCATATTTTAACACTAAAAATACGTTGGTTAATTAAACAATACAAAATAACATAAAAGCACGCCAATCAAACATTACTGATTGCCGTGCTGTCAGTATATTAGCACCGTTTTTGCGCTTATCGTAAAATTGATTACCGTTTGTGTTTTCAATATAAATTTGTGAACCGTTTGTGTGAGAAAAATATGAAATTTATTTGATATCTAATTGAGTTATCATTACATTATTTATCCTTTGCGAAACAAAAAATAATCTTTAAAATTAGAATTGAAAACTATTTACCATAAAGATTAGTATAATTGTTAAATATTGGTATCTTGTGCCTGAAGAAGACTAAGGTCGAAACAAAACTGCTTAAAGCCTTAATTTTTGAAAAAAAGTTTTTCCTACCTGATATTTACAGCTTTTTTGTTGCACTTTATGCTCCTATGACCAAAGGTATCTTTTAAAAACGCTTTTTCCATCCGTCGATAATTAACAAAGTAGTTTCCTACAGAACCATTAAACCCACATTCCTATAGGAATCTGGATGTATACACTTATTCCTCAAAAGAAACATTTTAGAGGAGGTGCCCTACTAAATAGCGGCCAAATTTTTTTGAAAAATGAAGTTTGTTTGGTAACTTCATTTAATACTCGAGCTGCCCTACAAATATTGGAACAGCTATCTTTTTTTTAAATAGGAACTGAATTACATGTAAATTCTAGCTGACCTTGACAATATTTAATCGCTCTGTAACAATAAAAACATTCAAAATTTTTAACGAAAGCGGTTTTATAATAAACATTTAAAACCTATTTTAATAATTATCTATCAAATTACTTTATTTTGAACCCAAATGCAAATTTTTGAAAGGCCGAATTTGGTTAACCTTCTGGGATTTGTTCGTCAAAAAACATTGCAAATCCGCGGAACGCTTTCCGGGCCACTCTGTTCAGTGCTAAAGGCCGCCCTGGGGCCGGTCCACTAAACGCGTGCTGATTAGGTGCTAAGTTAGCACGTTCTTTTAAAACTCTTGATAATGTTTTAATTTTAGTATTTTTTCTCAAGAAATCTTATGGGACTTTTTTTTTAAATGAGATAAATTAATATTTACACAATTTTATGCATAATTGTTTTATATAAAATCTCATTAAGCTTTAACCCCTAGGTAGCAGTTTTGCTAACTCTTAACTAGGACTAAAGGTTATTTTTTTTAGCTTGTATCTATAATAAATATGCATAAAATAAAAAAAAAAATCAAATTATGTCATGCAGACAAAGAGTTTTATAGGATTTTGTGAGAAAAAGTTCAGAAATTAAAACATTATCAAGAACAACGTGCTAACATAGCAGCACCTAGTCAGCACGCGTTTACTGGACCGGCCCCGGACGTCGACGGGACGTGGAGTTTAACACAGTGCAGCACTGACGCTGAATCTCTACTGCGAAAATGCAGCGGAAAGAATCCCAAAGGGTTCCTTTTTGTATATTTTGTGAAAAGGTGAAATTACAAAAAACAATTCCGCGTTCTTTTATTTGTTTAAAAGAAAACAACTAATATAACCGCACAATTTTAATTAGTCCGCCCATGACTGCATACTAATTCACGAGATAAGCCAGATATAATTCAACCAGTTGAATTATATCTGGCTGACGTCGAAAATTAGAATGAATGCAGACTTGAGGGGCCTAATTAAAATTGTGCGGCAATGACGTTTAAAAAAACAAAACAATAATTTTTTTTTAATTTCACCTTTTTTTACAAAATATATAAAAAATAACCAACTATAAAATTTGCATTTGGGTTCGAAATTAAGTAATTTGATATAGGTTTCCACGCTAGTGGAATAAAGCCCCGAAGCTAATAACCGCTGGTGCGTTCGGTTAGTGTGCTAGCTAATGCTCAAAGAAAACCAAGGGTTTCTGTTTTCCTCATAGTGAAACGACGCGTTTGTGTATTTTTAAAAAATACATACCATATTTTAGCAAATGCTTTAGCAAATACAGAACGTATGTTTTATTTACAATATAAAATTGGTGGAGTTTTAAAAAGGCCAAAACTTCTAACTGTGGCCAAATGTATTATATTTTGCGTGAATAGAACGGTTGCGTAGTGTACCAAATAGCTTTTTTAAATTAAATGTTAAGCGCTTTAAAGCATAAATTTGAGTGTGATTCATAGGAACCAGCCCCAAAATAGACAAATAGAATTGGAATGCTAATACAAACTCATAGGAGTTTAAAGACGACACGTGTTTTGGTACCATGACCTCATCAGGCCAGATATTAACATTCCGTGAAATACATGAAATGTGTGGTACGTGAAAGCTTGAGTTAAACTGTACTCCACGGAAAATGTAATTTATGTGATAAACACCCTGGTCAAAATCCGTTGTTCTGAAAAGAAGGAATCCCCTGCGCATCAAAGGACACCGCGCGCATAAAGGGACGCCCGCATTTATGTCTAATAACGCGCCTCGCCTTTTTAATAACCCGCCCGCGGGGCATTCTTTTAGCCATATTCCCACCTTCATTTTGAAGCCCTGTTTTGCCGCTGCTCCTCCGACAACCTATCCCACGGAGAATAACATATATGACGTGATCACAAATTCTGTATGACATTTTAAAGCTAAAAAAATTCTGAGGTGAATCCTGAACAGGACTTGTATGCAAAGCGTTAAAAATTGGAAGGCGTTTATCAACTTCCAATAAAAAAAGGGTAATTAATAGTTTTGTGTTTGTCTAACGCCAGTGGAAAAAAACGGATAGGGGAACATTTTAGTATTTTACGCCGCCAGTGTATTTAAAGAACCAATTATGGCACAGCTATGTGTAAAGTTACACTTTTAGGGTTGAAAAATGAGAATGAAAAGCCCAGTTCCCCCGTAATATGACCTTAGTGACATTTGAATGTTTATGAAGGAAAACCTGTTAACAGCTTTTGAGCCTAAATGAAACAGGCAAAAAATCCGAGGACGATTTCCTGTGTGTGTGCGTGTGGGAGGAAAACAAAAAAAACAATCCACTATTTGTAAAATTAAAACGAGCATTGAGTAATTAAAAATTGTGTATGGCTCATTAAGAAGTGGAGGTAGCGTGAAAAAGAATGAATATGTGTGTTACGGACGTGTGTACTGGGTTTTTTAAACCCAGTAGACTCCGAATGTGTAGGTGTGTGGCGGTTATTAAGCCGCGAGGGCAGAAAATATGTTAGCATGCAGCTAACTTAAACGTTGTCAGTATCAAAAATGCGTTCTTGAATAATTTTTAACATAAAGCGCTAAATCTTCTTCATGTCCGAGCTTACATTCCAACTTGGAATTAAACGTTATACAATTAAATTAACCAAACTTAATGTTATTAAAGTTAAATTTATGCTGATATACCACGCATCATTTTTACCTCGTCATCTTTTCGTTTAAAACACACTTTTTACTAAATTCTTTCCGTCTCACATCAAATCGTAAAATTTTCAACACGTTATGATACCTGCAAGACGAAATACATAAAAAAACGTATACAACATTTCTTGTTTTACGCATACTCAGTATATGGGTCTCAATAAGCGATACTTTACCGCGTACTTCTGGCTTACGCTTATAATTTCTAATTAAGGAAATTTTATTTAAAATGTTTCGTTATATTTTTAAAGTCATTGTAGTATAAAACGTAAATCAAACGTTTATAAATGCATACTGCTCATGTATGAAAAAAAGACTCAGAGTTAGTGTTGTGAAAGGAAAAAAATATAATGTATTGCTTTCTTTGTATCGTGCTTTTATTTGTCAGGAGAATTCGTGCTTAAACGTGGCGTATAGGCAATTTCCTATCCTGACATTGTTCAACACCAACTCATAAGTATTACGCCACAAAATCCAAATTATATCTTCCTACTATCCTAATTTCTCCTAATCTCCTATTATGACGCAAATATGGCATAGTTTAATTTTTGATTTCTTGGGTCCAGTGCCCCTCACATACAATCAAATCTCCCGCGGGAGTCAATTACCGCGCGTAGCCATTCAGTGAGACCTGGATCCCGCATCCACCCAATCATCGCGTATTCCTTGATTGGTTCTCAAAATCCCGCGGAGAGGTATAAACACCTTGCGCCTTTTTGACTAAAGCCAATCACTCTCTCTTTTTCTCAAACTGCGGAAAAGTTGTTTTGGTTCACCAACACTCCTTCTCCCTTTTTCTTAAAAAAGGGTACTTTTTCGTATCTCAATTTTAAAAAAAGTTTTTTATTCCTAAAATACGGATAAAGACTTTGAAACTCTTTTACCCGTGAGAGAGTCAAAAAATCTCACGGCCGCACGATCGGCCGTCCACAACATAAAAACGCATTTTAATTTTCACATTGTAGCATGTGTGTTACGCTCAACATCATGTGCACTCGACACTCTGCACATCGTTACACTCGACTAGTGTCGTATAAAGTTACTTTTACTTTTACTTAAAGTAATAAAAGCAAAAATATATAATACTATATAATATATTAAGGAAAAATATGACACTCAGTCTCAGAAGCGAAACGATTTGGTGCCATTTTTTGAGCACTGGCGTTAACTGTTGTGCGTATAAAATGGCAAAACAACTGTTCTTATTGAGGCATGTGTCGTGGAAATGGGCACTGCTCAAAATGTAGCAGTGTTTTTGCGCATATCCTAGCATGCTATCTCGTACGCACTGCATTTTGAAGCACACTGCACTTTTTTAGCAATCTTATGCGCATATATGCGCATATACTGCACATAAAATGGCAAAACCGCAGGAAACAAAAAAAAAAGATAAACCCACTAAAAAACCACTATTTAGTTTGCACACTGTACACAAAATACAAACTTTTAGTAAAGACATACAAAAATAAAATCCAATGCAATACATAAATAGATTTTTTTTGTGTACTGCAATAGATTTTATTTTTGTATGTATATACTAAAAGTTTGTATTTTGTGTACAGTGTTCAAACTAAGTAGTAGTTTTTTAGTGGGTTAATTTTTTTTGTTTCGCGCGGTTGTGCTATTTTATGTTCATTATATGCGTATATATGCGCACAAGATTGCCAAAAAGTGCAATGTACTTCAAACTGCTGAGCGCTTGAGTTAGCATGCTAGGATATTCGCAAAAACACTGCTACATTTTGAGCAGTGCCCATTTCTACGACACATGCCTCAATAAGAACAGTTGTTTTGCCATTTTATGCGCACAACAGTTAATAGCAGTGCTCAGAAAATGGCACCAAATCGTTTCGCTTCTGAGACTGAGTGTCATATTTTTCCTTAATATATTATATAGTATTATATATTTTTGATAAAAGTAACGGATTTTGGATTACTTTTACTTTTACTCGACTTTTGAAATTTCAATTACTTTTAGTTTTACCCTTACTCGACTTTAATACTTTTACTCTTACTCTTACTCGGATTTTCCACTGCAAATACTTAAATTAATTTAAGTAAAAATTAAGTAATTTCAATGGGTAGATTCTCTATGGGCTTGTTGTAAAGTGAATGACAGAAGGTAATTTTTTGAGCCGCTAACACGCTAAAACCATTTATTTTGACTAAAAACGTTATTAAAATGACAATTTATACATAAAAATAAGCAAAAAACGGCAAAATAGTAGTCACCTGTTGCCATCTCTATATTCAAGCTGTCAACTTTCAAGGTAAAAATTACATTCAGCTTAACGGGCTCACATTT
Source organism: Microlaimidae sp. YZB2_3 (assembly GCA_030248175.1). NCBI lineage: Eukaryota > Metazoa > Nematoda > Chromadorea > Desmodorida > Microlaimidae > Microlaimidae sp. YZB2_3. The sequence continues at coordinate 10,067 of JASAMX010033134.1, forward strand.
AGCCCTGGCCTACAATCGGCCCTCGGCCCACATTCGGCCCCTGGTAAAAAACAAAAAAAAAAAAAAAAAAAAAAAAAAAACAAACAAAAAAAAAAAACCAACACCCCACAAAAAACAAAAAAACAACCAAAAAAACCACCCACACCCAAAACAAACCCAAAAACAAAACAAAAAAAAAAAAAAACAAAACAAAAAAAAAAAAAAAAAAAAACAAAAAAAAAAACCAAACCCAACAAAAAAAAAAAACACCTCACTTTCAGCCTCGGCACTTGCGGTACCCTATTTTCTGCCCTCTTGGCTTAATAACCGCCACACTTCCACACATTCGGAGTCTGCTGGGTTTAACAAACCCAATACACACGTCCGTAACACACATATTCATTCTTTTTCACGCTACCTCCACTTCTTAACGAGCCATACACAATTTTTAATTACTCAATGCTCGTTTTAATTTTACAAATAGTGGAGTGTTTTTTGTTTCCCTCTCACACGCACACACACAGAAAATCGTCCTCCGGTTTTTTTGCCTGTTTTATTTAGGCTCAAAAGCTGTTAACAGGTTTTCCTTCATAAACATTCAAATGCCACTAAGGTCATATTACGCGGGACCTCCGCCTTTCATTTCCATATTTCAACCCTAAAAGTGTAACTTTACACATAGCTGTGCCATAATTGGTTCTGTAAAAACACTAGCGGCGTAAAATACTAAGATATCCCGTTTCCGTTTTTTCCACTGGCGTTAGACTAAACAATTAATTACCCTTTTTTTTATTGGAAGTTGATAAATACCTTCGAAGTTTTAACGCTTTTCATACAAGTCCTGTTCGACATTTATCACATAAATTACATTTTCCGTGGAGTACAGTTTAACTCAAGCTTTCACGTACCACACATTTCATGTATTTCACGGAATGTTAATATCTGGCCTGATGAGGTCATGGTACCGAAACACGTGTCTAAATTCTTATGAGTTGGTATTAGCATTCCGGCTTTATTTGTCTATTTTGGGGCTGGTTCCTATGAATCACGCTCAAATTTAGGCTTTAAAAATCCTAACATTTAATATAAAAACGCTATTTGGTACACTACGCAACCGTTCTATTCACGCAAAATATAATGCATTTGGCCACAGTTAAAAGTTTTGGCCTTTTTAAAATTCCACCAATTTCATATTGTGCATAAAACATACGTTCTGTATTTTCTTAAGCATTTGCTAAAATATAGTATGTATTTTTTAAAAATACACAAACGCGTCGTTTCACTATGAGGAAAACAGAAACCCTTGGTTTTCTTTGTGCATTAGCTAGCACACTAACCGAACGCACCAGCGGTTATTAACTTTAATGGTAATGCAAATGCTATAACCAGGCTGAGCATTTATCTTCTTCTTTTTTTAAAAATAAAAACTTAATGCTCAAACAACGATATGCATAAACACCTATTAACCGCTTAAAACAATCAAGCTTCGCATGGTGCTTTTTTGTGAAACAAACTATAACTTTTTTGCGTGGTACATGTACATCTCACGTCTACATATATAAAAAAGTGATTTGCTGCCAATGAGAATACTGCGCTAGCTTCGGGGCTTTATTCCTCTAGCGTGGAAACCTATACTTAATTTCGAACCAAATGCAAATTTTTTCAGGGCTATAGCTGGTTATTTTTATATATTTTGTAAAAAAAAGGTGAAATTAAAAAAGAATTATGCGTTCTTATTTGTTTTGTTTTTTTAAACGTTATTACCGCACAATTTTAATTAGTCCCCTCAAGTCTGCATTCCTTTTTTGACGTCAGCCAGATATAATTCAACTGGTTGAATTATATCTGGCTGATCTCGTAAATTAGTATGCAGTCATAGGCGGACTAATTAAAATTGTGCGGTTATATGAGTTGTTTGTTTTTAAACAAATAAAAGAACGCGGAATTGTTTTTGTAATTTCACCTTTTCACAAAATATACAAAAAGGAACCCTTTGGGATTCTTTCCGCTGCATATTCGCAGTAGAGATTCAGCGTCAGTTCTGCACTGTGTTAAACTCCACGTCCCGTCGACGTCCGGGGCCGGTCCATTAAAGGCGTGCTGACTAGGTGCTGCTATGTTAGCACGTTGTTCTTGATAATGTTTTAATTTCTGGACTTTTCTCACAAAATCCTATAAAACTCTTTTTCTGCATGGCATAATTTGATTTTTTTTTATTTTATGCATATTTATTATAGATACAAGCTAAAAAAATAACCTTTAGCCCTAGTTAAGAGTTAGCAAAACTGCTACCTAGGGGTTAAAGCTTAATGAGATTTTATATAAAACAATTATGCATAAAATTGTGTAAATACTAATTTATCTCATTTAAAAAAAAGTCCCATAAGATTTCTTGAGTAAAAATACTAAAATTAAAACATTATCAAAAGTTTTAAAAGAACGTGCTAACTTAGCACCTAATCAGCACGCGTTCTAGTGGACCGGCCCCAGGGCGGCCTTTAGCACTGAACAGAGCTGGCCCGGAAAGCGTTCGGCGGATTTGCAATGTTTTTTGACGAACAAATCCCAGAAGGTTAACCAAATTCGGCCTTTCAAAAATTTGCATTCGGGTTCAAAATAAAGTAATTTGATAGATAATTATTCAAATAGGTTTTAAATGTTTATTATAAAACCGCTTTCGTTAAAAATTTTAAAATTTTTATTGTTACAGAGCGATTAAATATTGTCAAGGTCAGCTAGAATTTACATGTAATTCAGTTCTCATTTAAAAAAAAGATAGCTGTTCCAATATTTGTAGGGGGCACAGCTCCTAAATATTCAATGAAGTTACCAAACAAACTTCATTTTTCAAAAAAATTTGGCCAAAATTTAAGGGTACCTCCTCTAAAATGTTTCTTTTCTCGAATAAGTGTATACATCCAGATTCCTATAGGAATGTGGGTTTCATGGTTTTTGTAGGAAACTACTTTGTTAATTATCGACGGATGAAAAAAGCGTTTTTAAAAGATACCTTATAGGTCATAGGAGCATAAAGTGCAACAAAAAAGCTGTAAATATCAGGTAGGCAAAACTTTTTTTCAAAAATTAAGGCTTTAAGCAGTTTTGTTTCGACCTTAAGTCTTCTTCAGGCACAAGATACCAATATATAACAATTATACTAATCTTTATGGTAAATAGTTTTCAATTCTAATTTTAAAGATTATTTTTTGTTTCGCAAAGGATAAATAATGTAATGATAATTCTTATTATATCTGAAATAAATTTCATATTTTTCTAACAAAAACGGTTCAGAATCTTCTATTGAAAACACAAAC
>JASAMX010033135.1:0-16100 GCA_030248175.1 Microlaimidae sp. YZB2_3
AATTACCTATTTTTAAGCTCATTCTGATTTTTAGTTTCAAGAGTGGACTTAACAACATTATATTGGTAATTCTGAGTGTATTTAAGTAAAACAGATAATTATTTATTATTTAAATAAGGTGCGTTTTTTGTAAAATTTTAGTAAGATGCTGAACACCGCTCCGGAGTGGGAGGGAAGGAAATGATAGCCTGCAGCTGAACTTCCAATTTTTTAAAATTAAATAGAAAAATGTCTTTAAAATGACTTTAAAAGTGAAATCTTTTTTCAAACTCAAGTCAAAATGCGTGTTATAAAAACAAAAAACTTAAAAATGCATAAAAAGAACCTTTTGACTCAAATATAGCGTTTTTTAGCTAAAATCAACAAACAATGCATGGGTTTGTAATATGCACCTCAAAAAAACATGGGTCAAATGCATTCGTCTTGGCATTTGGCTTTTCTATAACATAGTAGCTTTATACATATTTTTTTATTCTTTCTTGTTTTTTATACAGTTTTTTGGCTTTTCTACAACGTATAACATTATTGGATCCCTGTGCTTAGAGTTGGACTCCACCTTTCAAATACTCAGGCCGGGCTACGCTTTTTGGTAAAAACAAGAAGCAAGTAATGTGAACTCAAAACGCCCATCCTATTTCCCTTTTATTCCAAATAAGTTTAACGTTACTTAGGTACTAAACATTCTAACCAAAAATATAACCTAACCTTTATCACAGAAGCGGCAGTGTAAACGCTGAAATTTGCTATATTGACGAGTCTTCCGCTTTGCATGCTACGGCGTTAATTTTCGCAACTGGGCCTGAAGTTACCAGGCGCCCTTAGTATGTCCTTTTTATATGGACCCTCTTTGTTTAGTTTTAAGAGCAGAACCTATAATAACAAAAAATGTTAAAGTTAACATTAAAAAATACAATAGCATTATTTTTAACATAAGTACAACCCCAACATTTTTTTTGAAATATTTAATTACGTTTTGAATAAGAAGCAAGAAAAAATGATTTGTTAAAAAAGGAATTAATACACACACTCAAAAATCTTTCAAAACATTAATTTTTTTGCAATTTTACCATTATCATTTCAATGTCATTGTCATGTTGTGGTTAATGTTGGTTCAATGACAGAAAAACTACTGCTCTGTCCTTTATTCAAGATTTTTTAAGATTTTTTTTAAAAAATGACTGAAATAACTTTTAGTTTATGAAGACCCGTGCAAAGTCCGTCGACACCCCTCTTCTTTGCTGCAATAGCTGTGGCATACTCTCCTCTCGTTTGAAAATGATAACATAGATACTAAGCATTATTTGCCATTTCTGATTTATTTTTTGGGATTTTTTTTTGTTTTTCCAGAAATACTTAAACCATTGAAAACCTATTTTTACTTAAAGTTTACCTGTTTTGTTGTTTTTTTATTTTCGCTTTTTGGCATTCTCAATTTAAAACAAATTCCCCAGTTTTGAAAATGCTTCAACCGGTTAAACCATAGGTGGGCAGCCTCCTGCATTTTGGGGGATATACCTGACCCCTAAAATTTGGGTGGGGGGTGTTGAATGTGTCAAAAATTTTTGGGATATGCCTGAAGCTAAAATATTTCATTTTTAGCGGTTTAAATACTGGGACCCCCCCCAAATTTTAGGGGAACGTCAGGAGGGGTACCCAGAAATTTTATGGAGGGTGTCCAGGGGTGTAGCCAGGATTTTGGAAAGGGGGGCTGCTAACTCCATACAAGTTTTTCAAAAGGGGATGGGGTTGTACTCTAAATTTTCAAAATACCATAAAAAAGACATTAAAAAGGGTAAAAATTTTGGCGCTTTGCGCTAAGTGATTCTTTTTGCTGTTATTTGCATTGTTTTTAAGTTAAATTTGAAAAATTTTAGGTTTAAAAAGGTATAACGTTAAAAACCGTGTGAAAGCACAAAAAATTTTTTTTAAAAATTGTCTTTGAAATTCATTAGAAACATCACTTAAAAGTTGTAAAAAGGTATATAAATGTTGAGCGCTGAGCAGAGCAAAGCGCGGGGAAATTTTTTAAATTGTTCTCTTAGGACCCCCAAATTTTTACCTCCGCCAGCCGAAAAGGTGGGGGTTAACCCCCATAACCCACTTGGCTATGCCTTCGAGGGTGTTGGTAGTAATTGACCTTTTTGGGAGATATGACCCAGACCTGTGCACACCCCCTTGTGGGGTTTTATTATGGTGGGGGGCAATTCTTTTGAAACTGGGGGGGGGGGCAATAAAACGGGGGGCAAGCAAGGGAGAAAGAAAAAAAGTGGAAAAAAGGAGAAAAAACAGAAAAAAGAAGGGAAATGGGAAACAAGGGTCAAAAAAGCGAAAAATAAGGTAAACATATGTCTAAAATGGCTTAAAATGCATTGAAAAAGGCTAAAAACTGCTCGTCTTTGGAAAACTCATCTTTTGGGTGCAGTTTTGTAAACTTACTTTCAAAAATGTTTCCACTCCAATGATAAAATTTTCTTTTATTTTTGGGTTTTGCTTAGGCTTAGGAAAAAATAAGGTTTTTAATCTTCAGTTCAAAAAGCATCATTAATTACAAAATTTACCATGATAAAGTTTTGCTTGATTTTTAGGTTTTGCTTAGGCTTAGGTTTTCAGTTTTTTGAATAAATCATTTAATAAAAGTTTATCATGATAAAAATTTTGCTTGATTTTTGGCTTTTGCTTAGGCTCAGGTAAAAAAGGTTTACAATACATTTTTTAGCCAAAAAATAGAACTTTTGAAAAGTGCATTTACAAAATCTTTACAAGACGAGTTTTCCGAAAACGAGTTGTAAAAGACGAAATTTCCGAGAACCATTTTATTATAAGGTTTATTTTATTTAAAATGTCAAAACGTACTAAAAGAGTGGCAGGAATATCACAGGCAAATGCTTCTGCTGCAGGCACGCCGAACTTCACTCTATAAATTTTCGTAATATTAGATTAAAATAAGCAATAAAAATTACAGTTAATTATTAATTATATAGATAACACCAGTGAGTAAACCCACTTTAAAGAAATATCTCGGATAAGGAGGTACTGACATCAATACAAACAATAATATACAAAAATGAGAACGGTAAGAACACATACCTATCTCTTAAGGTAAGATCCGTATTAACAAAACCGGCGCAGCCACGACGGCGTTTCGAGCCGGTTTCTTTAATACAGATATAAAAAAACAAATTTGGTACCAAAAACCGATCAAAAACTGTATTATTTTTCATTTATTTTATTTCTTGTTAAAATGAAAATTAATATTCACCAATTATATTTAATGACAATGCGTTAGCAAAAATTTAAATGGGTAGCTCAGTGACAAAAAGCGCCGCTTGGGATTCCGTACCTAAAATGTTTTTGACTGCGAAATTAAATATTTAATCTAAATGAAACATTCGGCGAGTGAAAGTTTTGTCCTTTACATTTAATATCTCGTAATATTCGGTTGGTGTCCATAGGTCACCGATGGGGGGGTGTTGGGGGGGGTCACCCCCCCCTACGGCCTCTGAGACCTATCCCCCCCCCCTAAGGCCCATTTTTGACCCCTCCCCCCCCATCGAGCCCTTGAACCCCTGACCCCCCCCCCTAAGGCCCATTTTTGACCACCCCCCCTAACTAGAATTTCCCAAAAAATGCTTAAAAAATGGTCAAATTTCGTCAAAAAATTGTCAATTTTGGTCAAAAAAATGGTACCCGGGGTGTGACCACCCCCCCTGCTTTTTTTCAAAAAAAACACCCCGGGGTGTGACCCCCCCCCTGGAGGTCAAAAACCTCCACACCCCGGGGTGTGGACCCCCCCCCCTGAGCCGTCGAAGGTCGGTGACCTATGATGGTGTCCGAACAAAACACCTTGATATATCTTTGGAATAAATTTCTTCCTTATTATTCGGCATTTTTAAAACTTAGGTTTTTTGTAAGGTTTTTTTATGTTTTTTATCTTGATTTTAAGGTTTCAATTTTAAGGTTTTTAAAATAAAAGAGAAAAGAGAAGAAAAAAAACAGAAGGACAAAAAAGCGTAAAATAGGTAAAAAAGGAATAAAATGGCTTAAAACTAATAAATAGACTAAAAACTGCAAAAATTTCGCGATGATCGCATCATAATAGGTCACAAATGCCGCCATAATTTTTGGGTACTTTTTTTATTTTTGGAAGGGGGGCACAGCCACTAATATTTCGGGATGAGGTCATTTCGGGTACTATAGTATTGTGACTCACACGTGTCTCCCCTCTTCATTCCCTTTGTTGATCAAAAAATATATTTTTGTTATGTAACAAACAACACATTAATTTCTAAACTATTTTTAAATGCCCTGTTTGGCTTTATTGTATTTTTACTTGCTTATTAAAAAATTTGTATGAATAACTTGTTTTTAGGTGAATAAAGCTTATCTATCTATCTATTTCCAGACCGTACACTGGTCTGTATACTCATCGCTCCGGTGTTAAAATATTGAATTGATTATAAAATAATGTTATTGTTATTTCTTGATTACACAGTAAGCGTTAAGTAATATTAGCTTTGGTTTGGACATTTAGCTTATAGGAAAATTAACGAACTGACAAAATATTAAAAAAACGTTAACTAACTTACTTTTCGATTCTTCCTCGATAATGATACCGCCTTTCATCTGCGTTATGCCCTCCACAGATGACCATAGTATAAGCTGGTGTCGTAACAGTAGCAGAGGACACCATTTAATTGCACTTGTTCGATGGACATTCAAGCTTTTTAACCTCACTCACACACTGTCCCGCCGGAATTCACCGCAATTCATTTGCTTGTTGTAAATCCTAGCCTAGATCTATTGTTTTCTTAATTATATTGCTGTTGCAGCTTTAAAACCAGTTTAATGAGCATTTTTATACGTTTAAAACTTAATTTTTGAACTACATTTTTGACAAATAAAACTATTTACATTCTTTAGTGACCTTTCTGTCTGACGGCGGAATTTTTTTTTGTCAACAAAACAAAAGTCCAGATTACGGAAGTCCTTGATAAAACAATTACATGGACTATTATAAAATGGATTTTTCGAAACCGAGAAAGCTTCTAAATTGTACGATAATTAGTACTGGCAAACATTCCACAACAACCATTTCCACAAAAAAATGTACCGCGGCAATATTTCCTCAGCATTATTTTCTTTAGAAGATTATTACCGCGTTATTTTATGGAAGATTATCATAAAAATAGAAATATTTCCTCGGGAAAAAATTTTGTCGCAGAAATTTTTTCCTATTTTATATTTTGAGTTTTTTATTTAGTATTAAAAGTTATAGTAAAAAGCAATTTTAGAAAATTTTAACATACTGTGGCAATTTTTTTAAAATAGAAAAGTTCAAAAAATGTTATCAGTTCTTCGTCTAAAAAAACTTTTTTAAAGAAACTAAATATATTATTTTATGACGAAATAAAATCTAAATAATCTCAAATTGTCTGCAAATTTATTGTGGCGTTGAATTGTTTACAATTTGTTTGTAATACTTTTGTTTATGTTTAGACCAACGAAATATATTAGGCAAAGTACACATTTAGTGCACCTTTTTAATGACTATTTAATTTTAATGAATTTATTTTAAATATAACAGAAAATATTTTTTTAAAAATTACAAAAGTGGATTTAACGAATTTTGTATTGTTCAAAACTGTGCATCAATAAAATTAAGGTTTTTGCATATGATCAAAATATTTACAATACCTGAGTACTAGCTAACAGGAAATACATCTGCATATTTTCTTCCACCTTTTCCTAAACTTGAACTCTTTTAATTTTGTTTGCGAAAATTCATGTACAAATAAATCAGTGTTGGTAAAAATTACAATGTTTTTACGAAAAACACTATTGCTTATAAAGCTTATTTTCTCAAACATTCCAGTGGTCGATTTGACCTAGTGGTTAGAGTCTGGGACTCGCGTGCGAAAATCTACGGTTCGATTCCTTCCGCGGGCAATTTTTTCATTTTTCCATAACAGTTTGTAAAATTTACAAACAAGTTCCTTGTCCCGTTAGAAAGTCACGTTTTTGTAAAATATGCAGATGTTTTAGTGAAAAAAGTGCAAACAAGGTTAAGAGAGAACCTACGTTTTCTATGCCTATGCCACGCGAAATTTTGACTTGATTTTTAGGTTTTGCTTAGGCTTAGAAAAATGTACGGTTACTATTTTAAAATGTGAAGGTATTTTTTGTAACCCTTGGAAACAATAAAATAAACATAAACAAACAATCTTTATTTATTCGTTAAAAAAATAAATAAAAAGTTAGAACAAAAACACAAAAATTTCGGACAAAATACTGGACTTTTGAAATTTGTTTGTAGTTTGTTTGCAAAATATGCCACAAATATTGTATCGTTGTTTATATCATATTGCACTAAAATGGAATCAACACCCACTGTATCGTTGTTTACCTCTGGGAGGCTTTAGGGGAAGAGTATTTTAATAATATTAAACACTATTGAAGATTAAATGAAGATTAAATTAACTTTGCATATAATGAAACCTAAAAACATACATGTAGGGTAGTGCATTTAATTTCGGCACTTTTTTGTTTTTCCGATGTAACTTTTTACTGTATGGCCCGATTTTCATAATTGATAGCTCATTTTGAAGCTTTTACGATATCGCGTTGCGTCACAAAAGTTTCGCTGTACGAAAGTAGTTTTTTTATTTAATTAAATCAGTTTTAAAAAAATGGAAAATTGCCGTAATTAAATGTATGCATTTAATTTCGGCCCTTTACAAGCAATCGATTGTTTCTCAGTTAAAAAATCATCATTTTTAAAAATTTAAAAGCCTATCATTATCTCCAGACAGTTTTCTTTAATTTAAGCTTCTGCTTGTTGTTTAACGGGTAACTGGCAAAAAGTTACAGCTAAAATGCCAAATGGTATCAAAATGAGCAAAATTTGGGAAAAAAAAGTGCATTTAATTTCGGCACTTTTTAAAAGGACCCTCTTAATCGAGTTTAAGTGCAGTGCTATAACTCCAACACACTTCAACGTTGCCTTTTAACTATTTACAACTACAATTTAACACCCGACCACTTAATTCAACCCGTTTCTACCTACAGCAATATGTGTGCCGAAATTACACTATTTTATTTTATAACGATTGCTCACCACAAACGCAACGTAGAACCACTGGGACTAAAAATTCGTAAAATAGACTAAATTTTACCAGGACAGTTTAATTTTTAAACCAATTTATTGCGTAATTATGAAATGCCCATGTTCTAAAAACGAGTAACAATTTTATTTTTTATAAATCACACAATTTCACATAAAAATATCATAACATAACAAATAAAAAGCTGACGACGGTCATCTACATATAATTAGCTCTCATTTGAGCTATCAAACGTCGTATTCCGTCCAGGATTACCAAAGATATAATCCAAAATCAAAAATGCCCAATTGGGAAAAGTGCCGAAATTAAATGCACTACCATATGCACTTTTTTACTTTACAAGTGGGTAGTTTTGGTTTTGTTGTGGCATTTGCTCTTGTGGTCAGTCCGGAATCATTTTACAGGTGTAAATGAAAATTTTGGCAGAACTTTCCTACTCTTTGGTTTGTATTTGCAGTCGGGTTTTGGGATTCGCTTATTGAATGTGATTTATTTCTTTTTATTTAGTTTATAAAAGGTACATAACAATCTCATTGCCGTATTAACTTGCTTATGTATGTTTCCTGTTTTTCAAAGAAATAAATATAAATAAAAAAAAATAAAAAAATTAGGTGCGTTTTCAAAAGTTAAGTGCGCGTTTTTGAAACGTGCCTCTTAAAATATAAAGAAATTTTAACAAACACTTAAATAGATGTTTTTGCTGGTGTCCTTAACAATGTCTAATAAAAAATGTTTGTAAACTTTAATAGGCAGTAAAAATACACTGTAACAACCACCATAAATGATCACAAAACAATATATTTTATTTAAGGTTAATACTTGAAATAAGGTATTGCACAGCTTTAGCTTTGTACAAAATCATGGGTGGCGCGAGCGCCACGGGGCTAAATAGCCCCGTGGGTGGCGCGCCACCCATTATTAGAGAACGTGGGTAAATTTTGAAATTCAGATTCGTCTTCTTTTTTTCTTCTTCTTCTTCTTATTATTATTATTCCAACGCTCCACCCTTAAAAGCGATATTCCTCATTCGTTACTGATTGATCAAAAATAAACATGGGCTCATTAGAAAGAAAAAGGAATTACGCAACTTTCTTAGGAAGCACTTTTTTCATTTAGGTCCTTGTTATCGATTTATTGATCAAAATAAAAAATTTGAAAAATAGACAAATAAAAACTCCCAACCGCACAATAACAGCCTTTTGGCAACAATAAGGATTGTACAGAGCAGACAACCAACATCCCCTTATAGAAACCGCACAAAAAAAGCAGACCGGTTTTAATTGGTGGCAGAAACGGAACCAGTTCCCAGCGCCATCTGCTTCAATCGCGCGGAAAACGGCAAAAACAACAGAGTACTTTTTTTAATTTTTACATTACTGATGGCAAAATTAATTCAAAGTTTTATTTATTAAAAAATAATAATAAGCGTCGGTGGCGCGGGAGCGCCACGCGCCGATAATCATCGGTGGAGCGTGGTGCCATACTGCAATTTAACCCACGGCACCGCGCCAATTATATTTAGAGAACGTGAGTAAATTTTGTAATTCATGTTCATCATCTTCTTATTATTTGGCGCACGGCATCGCGCCAACTATATTTAGAGAACGTAGGTAAACTTTGTCTGGAGCGCAACTGCACCGCACTAACTATAATTAAACAACGTGGGTAAATTTTGTAATTTAAATTCATCTTCTTCTTATTATTATTTACTTAAAAAAGTATATCTCGGCAACGGAATGATTATAAACATGTCATTGCGCAGTTAAACTATAGTTTATTAGGCTCTTTCTTGTTTGTTTGGTGGAAAATTAGATTAAACAATGGCTAGAACACAGAACGGCGCGACGGCCGCCGCACGGAAAAAAAAAAAAAAAAACGGAAGCCCAAGAACCTAGCCTTGAAAAATGCTCTAAGAATAGAGCAGGAAAAAGGGGCGATTTTTCCCCGGGCGTATGTTTAGACAGAAAAGATGTGGACTAGGCTGAGATGGACATTATGTGGACTATAGGAAATTTGCATTTGGTTTGGCCAGCTGCTCACTAAATAAAAATTTCTACCATATGATAATGATTTGTTTATACATTGATCTAATCACACAGCATTGTTGCATGTTTTTTAGTTTGATGAAATGTCAATTTAAAAAATCATACTCACAGCAATCTTTGACAAGCGCGAAATCGCCATTTTTCCAAAATTTTAGTTGTTTTTTACACATACTAAAATAACCTTTTAATTGAAAAAGTGGCGATTTTGCGCTTGTCAGGATTGCTGTGAGTATGATTTTTTAAATTGACATTTCATCAAACTAAAAAACATGCAACAATGTTGTGTAATTAGATCAATGTATAAACAAATCATTATTATATGGTAGAAATTTTTATTAAACAAATCATTATTATATGGTAGAAATTTTTATTTAGTGAGCAGCTCGCCAAACCAAATGCAAATTTCCTATAGTCCACATAATGTCCATCTCAGCCTAGTCCACATCTTTTCTGTCTAAACATACAGCGGGGGAAAAATCCCCCTTTTTTCCTGCTCTATTCTTAGAGCATTTTTAGAGGCTAGCACCATTTTTTGAATATAAACATGCCTAATAAACTATAGTTTAACTGCGCAATGAATGCATATATTTGTTAGTCATTCCGTTGCCGAGATATACTTTTTTAAATAAAAAATAAGAAAACTAGAAGAAGAAGATGAATTTAACATTACAAAATTTACCCACGTTGTTTAATTATAGTTAGTGCGGTGCAGTTGCGCTCCAGACAAAGTTTACCTACGTTCTCTAAATATAGTTGGCGCGATGCCGTGCGCCAATATTAATTATATTTAAAAAATATAATAATAAGAAGATGATGAACATGAATTACAAAATTTACTCACGTTCTCTAAATATAATTGGCGCGGTGCCGTGGGTTAAATTGCAGTATGGCACCACGCTCCACCGATGATTATCGGCGCGTGGCGCTCCCGCGCCACCGACGCTTATTATTATTTTTTAATAAATAAAACTTTGAATTAATTTTGTCATCAGTAATGCAAGAGTTAAAAAACTACTTTGTTGTTTTCGCCGCTTTCCGCGCGATTGAAGCAGATGGCGCTGGGAACTGGTTCCATTACTGCCACCAATTAAAACCGGTCTGCTTTTTTGTGCGGTTTCTATAAGGGGATGTTGGTTGTCTGCTCTGTATAATCCTTATTGTTGCCAAAAGGCTGTTATTGTGCGGTTGGGAGTTTTTATTTGTCTATTTTTCAAATTTTTTATTTTGATCAATAAATCCATAACAAGGGCCTAAATGGAAAAAGTGCTTCCTAAGAAAATTGCGTAATTCCTTTTTCTTTCTAATGAGCCCATGTTTATTTTTGATCAATCAGTAACGAATGAGGAATATCGCTTTTAAGGATGGAGCGTTGGAATAATAATAATAATAAGAAGAAGAAGAAGGTTCTGAATTTCAAAATTACCCACGTTCTCTAATAATGGTTGGCGCGCCACCCACGGGGCGATTTAGCCCCGTGGCGCTCGCGCCACCCATGATTTTGTACAAAGCTAAAGCTGTGCAATACCTTATAAGTATTAACCTTAAATAAAATATATTGTTTTGTGATCATTTATGGTGGTTGTTACAATGTATTTTTACTGCCTATTAAAGTTTACAAACATTTTTTATTAGACATTGTTAAGGACACCAGCAAAAAAAACATCTTAATTGCAACATGTATTTTAAGTGTTTGTTAAATTTCTATAAAAGTTTCTTTATATTTTCAGAGGCACGTTTCAAATACGCGCACTTAACTTTCCAAAACGCACCTAATTTTTTTTATTTTTTTATTTTATATTTATTTCTTTGAAAAACAGGAAACATACATTACATAAGCAAGTTAATACGGCACTGAGATTGTTATGTACCTTTTATAAACTAAATAAAAAGAAATAAATCACATTCAATAAGCGAATCCCAAAACCCGACTGCAAATAGAAACCCAAGAGTAGGAAAGTTCTGCCAAAATCATGTCATTTACACCTGTAAAAATGATTCCGGACTTACCACAAGAGCAAATGCCACAACAAAACCAAAACTATCCCACTTGTAAGGAAAAAAAAAACTGCATAGGGTAATGCATTTAATTTCGGCACTTTTCTCAATTGGGCATTTTTGATTTTGGACTATATCTTTGGTAATCCTGGACGGAATACAACGTTTAATAGCTCAAATGAGAGCTAATTATACGTAGATGACTGTCGTAAGGTTTTTATTTGTTATGTTATGATATTTTAATGTGAAATTGTGTGATTTACAAAAAATAAAATTGTTACTCGTTTTTAGAACATGGGCATTTCATGATTACGCAATAAATTGGTTTAAAAATTAAACTGTCCTGGTAAAATTTAGTCTACTTTCCGAATTTTTAGTGCCCGTGGTTCTACGTTGCGTCTGTGGTGAGCAATCTTTATAATCTAAAATAGTGTAATTTCGGCACACATATTGCTGTAGGTAAAACGGGTTGAATTAAGTGGTCGGATGCTAAATTGAAGTTGTAAATAGTTAAAACACAACGTTGAAATGTGTAGGGGTCATAGAACTGCTTTTAAACTCGATTAAGGAGGTTTTTTTAAAAAGTGCCGAAATTAAATGCACTTTTTTCCCAAATTTTGCTCATTTTGATACCATTTGGCATTTTAGCTGTAACTTTTTGCCAGTTACACGTTGAACAACAAGTAGAAGCTTAAATTAAAGAAAACTGTCTGGAGATAATGGTAGGCTTTTAAATTTTTGAAAATGATGATTTTTTGACTGAGAAACAATCGATTGTTTGTAAAGTGCCGAAATTAAATGCATATATTTAATTTCGGCAATTTTCCATTTTTTTAAAAACTGATTTAATTAAGTAAAAAAACTACTTTCGTACAATAAAACTTTTATGACGCAACGCAGTATCGTGAAAGCTTCAAAATGAGCTATCAAACATGAAAATCGGGCCATACAGTGAAAAGTTACTTTGGAAAAACAAAAAAGTGCCGAAATTAAATGCACTACCCTACATGTATCTTTTTAGGTTAAAGTTGATTTAATCTTCAATAGTGTTTAATATTATTAAAATACTCGATATAAACAACGATACAATATTTGGTAATTTGTGGCATATTTTGCAAACAAACTACAAACAAATTTCAAAAGTCCAGTATTTTGTCCGAAATTTTTCTGTTTTTGTTCTAACGTTTTATTTATTTTTTTAACGAATAAATAAATATTGTTTTTTTATGTTTATTTTATTGTTTCCAAGGGTTACAAAAAATACCTTCGCAAATTTAAGCAGAAACCTACATTTTTCTAAGCCTAAGCAAAACCTAAAAATCAAGTGAAACTTTCGCTTGGCTTAGGCATAGAAAACGTAGGTTCTCTCTTAACCTTGTTTGCACTTTTTTCACTAAAACATCTGCATATTTTACAAAAACGTGACTTTCTAACGGGACAAGGAACTTGTTTGTAAATTTTACAAACTGTTATGGAAAAATGAAAAAATTGCCCGCGGAAGGAATCGAACCGTAGATTTTCGCACGCGAGTCCCAGACTCTAACCACTAGGTCAAATCGACCACTGGAATGTTTGAGAAAATAAGCTTTATAAGCAATAGTGTTTTTCGTAAAAACATTGTAATTTTTACCAACACTGATTTATTTGTACATGAATTTTCGCAAACAAAATTAAAAAGAGTTAAGAGTTTGAAAGAGGTGGAAGAAAATATGCAGATGTATTTCCTGTTAGCTAGTACTCAGGTATTGTAAATATTTTGATCATATGCAAAAACCTTAATTTTATTGATGCACAGTTTTGAACAATACAAAATTCGTTAAATCCACTTTTGTAATTTTTAAAAAAATATTTTCTGTTATATTTAAAATAAATTCATTAAAATTAAATAGTCATTAAAAAGGTGCACTAAATGTGTACTTTGCCTAATATATTTCGTTGGTCTAAACATAAACAAAAGTATTACAAACAAATTGTAAACAATTCAACGCCACAATAAATTTGCAGACAATTTGAGATTATTTAGATTTTATTTCGTCATAAAATAATATATTTAGTTTCTTTAAAAAAGTTTTTTTAAGATGAAGAACTGATAACATTTTTTGAACTTTTCTATTTTAAAAAAATTGCCACAGTATGTTAAAATTTTCTAAAATTGCTTTTTACTATAACTTTTAATACTAAATAAAAAACTCAAAATATAAAATAGGAAAAAATTTCTGCGACAAAATTTTTTCCCGAGGAAATATTTCTATTTTTATGATAATCTTCCATAAAATAACGCGGTAATAATCTTCTAAAGAAAATAATGCTGAGGAAATATTGCCGCGGACATTTTTTTCGTGGAAATGGTTGTTGTGGAAATGTTTGCCAGTACTAATTATCGTACAATTTAGAAGCTTTCTCGGTTTCGAAAAATCCATTTTATAATAGTCCATGTAATTGTTTTATCAAGGACTTCCGTAATCTGGACTTTTGTTTTGTTGACAAAAAAAAATTCCGCCGTCAGACAGAAAGGTCACTAAAGAATGTAAATAGTTTTATTTGTCAAAAATGTAGTTCAAAAATTAAGTTTTAAACGTATAAAAATGCTCATTAAACTGGTTTTAAAGCTGCAACAGCAATATAATTAAGAAAACAATAGATCTAGGCTAGGATTTACAACAAGCAAATGAATTGCGGTGAATTCCGGCGGGACAGTGTGTGAGTGAGGTTAAAAAGCTTGAATGTCCATCGAACAAGTGCAATTAAATGGTGTCCTTGCTACTGTTACGACACCAGCTTATACTATGGTCATCTGTGGAGGGCATAACGCAGATGAAAGGCGGTATCATTATCGAGGAAGAATCGAAAAGTAAGTTAGTTAACGTTTTTTTAATATTTTGTCAGTTCGTTAATTTTCCTATAAGCTAAATGTCCAAACCAAAGCTAATATTACTTAACGCTTACTGTGTAATCAAGAAATAACAATAACATTATTTTATAATCAATTCAATATTTTAACACCGGAGCGATGAGTATACAGACCAGTGTACGGTCTGGAAATAGATAGATAGATAAGCTCTCATCGACCATCTCAGAGGCCGTACGGGGGGGGGGTTGACCCCCCCCTACACCCCCCCCCCCTTGGGTGACCTATGACTATCAATCAATCATTTTTCACGATCATAATTAGGAAAATCCTACAAAAAATAAACTTCAGTTTTTATCAGTTTTATGTGTTATTCTTAAAACTCTCAAAAAGCAAAATTCCGATGGTAAGGGGTGTTACCCGGGTTTCTTATTTGGGTTTTTTTCCACTCCAAGAGGGAAAATCTACCCCGCAGTTTTCCCTTACAAAAATTTGACCCTTGGGTTTTCGTTTCAACTTGGTTCAAAGATATTTTAGAAGCAGAAAGTCTCTATAGTGTTCTCACCTCCCTTCTCGGGCACCTGTGCAGGGGACCTCTTTCAACATCTGTGATTAGGAAGTATTATAACAATGCTGAAACTGCCCTTCTAATTTTATTATTATTATTTTTTTTTTTGTTTAAGCTTGATTGTCGGGCGGAATCTGGCAAATAAAGGCCTCTTAAGTCACAATTTTCCCGAAGTCCGGGATACGTTTGCTCGGATGAACGAAACCTTAGAACGGTCTGAAGAAGAAAAAGTTACTAGTCCATTGGGTTTTTCTAACGAGACGTACGAAAAGCATTATGAGGCCAAACTGAAAACAAATCCACCGGTTTCGCAAAACAGTTTTTTTGTAAACACTGCGGGTGATTTTCACGCTGGTATTTTCCTCATACACCACCCAAAAAACAAACACGGCCGAAGAAAAAACTCACGGACCAAAGAAAGAATTAAAACGGTGAAAAACCATCTTCGTACAAACAAAACGTCTAAAACGCTTCTCAGTGTTGACGATGGCTTGTTTAAACTGAATGAACTTGAAAAAACTGTTACAGAAGGAAAACTGTTAAAAAATTGACATTAAACCTACCCGTTCCTTGTTAGTTAAATTTATAATATGAAGCAATAAAAATTAGCTAAAATTATTTTTTTAGTTATTTAAAATTAAAAAGTATGAAGGTTTTCGGAAGCAATGCTATTCTAATTTATTCCATTAATGCTTCTAATGGATTCGATCCACTAAAGCAACATATTCGAACATAACAAAGGTATTGGGTCTTTACACCGAGTAAAATATAATGGCAATTTAAAATCTAGATGAGGGCTCCTAGAAAACATCTGACGCCCCTGGTGCTGGTTTTTTAGGGTAAGGGGTTTTAAAGTCTGAAGCAAAACACAAAAGCAGGGGAAAGGAACACCCTGGAGTTTTTTAGAGGGAGGTCAAAAATTTTAGAGTTAGGGGTTTGATGAAATCCACCCCGAAAAATAAAAATATAAAATGGTACCTATAGTATAGATCAACACGGTTTTGAAAGCTAAAAAAGGCTGCGTTACTTAGAATAAAAATGAGGACAATTGCGAAGGATAAAATTTTTATTGTGTTTCTGGTTTGTGGCTGGCTGCCGCCAGAGGTGTCGGCCGCTTAACGCACACCGATTCATCTCTCTCTGACAGCAGCACCTAAGTACATTACTATAAAAGGAGGGACTAGATATAAATAAAACCAAACTTGTGGTGGCAGGTTTTTTGTAGAGGGTTAGTATGGGTTAGTAGAAGTTAAAAATTACTTGATAATAGGAATAAATATAATTTCTGAAGTTTATAATTATAAGTACAGATAAGTTAGAGTCCCTAACAGTTGTTTATACACGGGTGGAATTCCAGGCGTTTAGGCTTGAGGCATTCTTAGATACAGTTTTATTCTGCTTCATCTTGCCTGGGAATTAAACAAAATTTGACTTGACCTGAAAAACTAAAAAGGACAAAAAAAGCGAAATTTTTGCAGTTTTTAGAGCAATACGTAACTGAACGAAGTACATAATGTATTGCT
>JASAMX010033136.1:0-47228 GCA_030248175.1 Microlaimidae sp. YZB2_3
TATATTATTTAGCATTGTTTAAAAAAAGTTTAAATTTTCTTGATACTTTTCTACACTTTTATATTATATTTTTTTAAGAATTTTTTTTTTGATTCTTTCTAATTCCATACTTAAAATCACATTGGGGTTCTGATAATTTCATTTGCCAATCATCGACGATTCCGAACTTCTTTTAGGTTCTTGTAAATCTGTAGCTTTTTAAACTTGCACTCTAGATAACTAGTGTGAAACTTAACTTCATATGAATATATAATTTAAAGTTTGGTTTCCGAGTTTTAACATATCTACAAGCTAATAAATCTTCAGATCTGTTAAGGTTAAAAAAACTAGGGATTAGCGCCTCTTATTAACCTGTATTTAAGATAAACACGTTGACTTTTAAGAGACCCTTCGCGATTTTCCGCTTTACGTGGAGGAAGTCGGAGAAAAATATGTAATAGTCGTGCTAACTAGGGGGGCGAATTTAACGTTTTTTTACCGAAACATGGCTCCAATTGTAGGCGCGACGGCTGGTGAAAAAATGCGGGGTGCATCACCTAAAACTATTGGGCGCGACGGGCACACAGCGCCATTTCAGAACATGAAATTATGGCGGGACTTTTTACCATAAAATTAGTTCCGTTGAAAGACTTGATTTTCAGCCAGCGTGAAAAAGTAAAAATTTAATTTTTATTTAAGTTTATACAAGCAATATGTTAGAACAGCTATCAAGGTTATGTACGAGTTAACATAGTATTGTGAACATGTATTTAAATATCAGCCCAACAGCGTTTAACATTTTATCAATTATTTTTTCTATAATATTCTTTCGTTGCTTAGAAAAATTTTTAATGTATAGTGTAGATCCACATTTTTCTAAACTTTAACCCTTGTTTTGTTTTTGAAATAATAAAACAAGATGGGGAACTGACTTAATTTTCGCCCCTTTTTTATTTTTTTGAATAAGTTTTTTTCTGGCTTTTTCAATGAAGTGTGAATTTGGCCTAAAAATCAAACAAATAACTATATTTGTTATTCCAGTGCAAAAATTGAATATTTCTGTTACACTTAAAAATCAGTGCAGGTTTAAACTTTTTTTTAAAGTGGCCGAAGTTATGCGCGCGCCGATTTCCGCCACCTACTAAAAACTGGCCATAACTATTGCTTAATCGAACAATAAAAATTTCTAAAGCAGAACCTTGAAATTACCCTAATTTTTTTCTTGGTAGATATAACTTAATTTCTCGTTTGCCGGTGTTTAATAGTTATTAGAAAGGACTTTAAAATAATTATGTCAAAACCTTAAAAAACAAGTTTTAATATAATTTGTTATTTTTTGTTCACTCTCAGTTTTTTTTTCTAAACGTCAAAACAAAGTCAAACGAGCAAAAAAAATTCTTTATAAAATACGAAAGTACAACGATATTTAAAAACAGCAAAAAAAACGGCAGGTTCTTTCACCTAAATTTTTAAGGTGAACGGCCGAAATTAACGGAATAGTTAAACGCATGGCAAAAATAATTTTGAAAGAAAATATCCAAAACATGAAAATTAAAACAACTTTTTGAGCCTTAAATATAAGATATTTTTCTAAGGTTATATATTGCTTCGTTCTAAATTTGATGCAGTTTAAACACTAATTAAGATTAAGATTAAAGCAAAATTAAAATTAACATAAAAAAAATTCACTTTTTGTATGAAAAATATTGATAATGTAGAATAAAAAAATAAAAAAAACTTTTGCAAAAACACTTTATTCAACATTAATTTGAGCTTATTTTTGTGCTAGTTCTTTTGTGTTTTAAAAATAAAAAGCGCAATTTTCTAAGCACTTAAATATGACCCAAGTCAGTTATCCTACTGACTCACACCACTTTAGCTTTGTCTTTTATTTTAATATTTGTAATTTAAAAAAAAACACTTGCATATTTTATCAGATAAAACAATTTTTGGTGATTTAAAATCCCGGTTTTGTTCTAATTAAAAACTGGAGTGTACGATGATCAAAATCTCAAAATATATGCAAACTAGTATTATATATCAATATAATATGCTCTACTTACCTTAATTCCATCTTAAAATAGGTTTTATTTTCTACTAATATTCACAAAAGAGTTTGACACCTAAAATAAGATCGTAAACGATTTATGCGGTAGTGAACACGACAATTTATTGTGTTTTTTCTTTTGTAACTTTTTTAGCATTTTATTTTAAACAAAAAACAATATATATATATATATATATATATATATATATATATATATATATATATATATATATATATATATATATATATATTTACTTAGGATTTATATTTACATAAATTTTAGAAATATCACCGGTTCAATTTTCATATATATATATATATATATATATATATATATATATATATATATATATATATATATATATATATATATATATATATATATATATATATATATATATATATATATATATATATATATATATATATATATATATATATATATATATATATATATATATATATATATATATATATATATATATATATATATATATATATATATATATATATATATATATATATATATATATATATATATATATATATATATATATATATATATATATATATATATATGAAAATTGAACCGGTGATATTTCTGAAAATTTATGTAAATATAAATCCTAAGTAAATATATATATATATATATATATATATATATATATATATATATATATATATATATATATATATATATATATATATATATATATATATATATATATATATATATATATATATATTGTTTTTTGTTTAAAATAAAATGCTAAAAAAGTTACAAAAGAAAAAACACAATAATACTGCGATGTTCCATTACCGCATAAATCGTTTACGATCTTATTTTAGGTGTAGAACCTTTTGTCAATATTAGTAGAAAATACAACCTTATTTTTAAGATGGAATTAAGGTAACAAACATATTATATTGATATATAATACTAGTTGCATTGTGTTTTAAATTTGATCACTTTCACACTCCAGTTTTTAATTAAACAAAACCAGACAAAAAATTTAAATCACAAAAATCTTATCTGATAAAATATGCAAGTGTTTTTTTTAAATTACAGAATATTAAAATAAAAGACAAAGCTAAAGTGTATATAAGTAAGTAGGATAACTGACTTAATTTCGGCCACGCCCTAATTTCGGTCATCAATTTAGGGTGTTAGAAAATTGGCTTATTTTTAAAACACAAAAGAACTAGCACAAAAATAACTGGATTAATGTTGAATAAAGTGTTTTTGCAAAAGTTTTTTTTATTTTTTTATTCTACATTATCAATATTTTCATACAAAAAGTGAATTTTTTATGATTTTCTTAATTTTAATCTTATTTCTTAATCTTAATCTTAATTAGTGTTTAAACTGCATCAAATTTAGAACGAAGCAATATATAACCTTAAAATATCTTATATTTAAGGCTCAAAGTTGTTAATTTTCATGTTTTGATATTTTCTTCAAAATTATTTTGCAATGCGTTTAACTAACTGCGCATTTTAAGATTCCGTTAATTTCGGTCACCTTAAAATTTAGGTGAAAGAACCTGCCGTTTTTTTGCTGTTTTTAAATATCATTGTACTACCGTATTTATAAAGAATTTTTTTTGCTCGTTTGACTTTGTTTTGACGTTTTCTAAAAATTGAACAAAAAATACAAGTTATTAAAACTTGTTTTTTAAGGTTTTGACATAATTATTTAAAGTCTTGCTAATAACTATTAAAGTTCGCAAACGAGAAAAATTAAGTTATATCTACCAAGAACAATACCTAGGGGTAAATTTGCAACCTTTAGAAATTTTTATTGTTCGATTAAGCAATAGTTATGGCCAGTTTTTTGTAGGTGGCGGAAATAAATGGCACGCGCCTTAACTTCGGCCACTTTAAAAAAAAAGTTTAAACCTTCACTGATTTTTAAGTGTAACAGAAATATTCAAATTTTGCACTGGAATAACAAATATAGCTATTGTTTGATTTTTAGGCCAAATTTTGGCTTGATTGAAAAAGCCAGAAAAAAACTTATTCAAAAAATAAAAAAAGGGGCCGAAATTAAGTCAGTTACCATACTTTGTTTTATTATTTAAAAAACAAAACAAAGGGAATTAAATAACGTTAGAAAAATGTGGATCTACACTATACATTTAAAAATTTTTCTAAGCAAAAAACAAGGATATTATCAAAAAAATAATTGATAAAATGTTTTAAACGCTGTTGGGCTGACTATTAAATACATGTTCACAAATTGCTATGTTAACTCGTACATATAACCTTGATAGCTGTTCTAACATATTGCTTGTATAAACTTAAATAAAATTAAATTTTATGCTTTTTCACGCTGGTGAAAATGCAAGTCTTTCAACGGAACTAATTTTATGGTAAGGAAAGGTCCCGCAAGATAATGTCTAAATAGCACTTGTATCATGCCATCGCGCCCAAAATTTTTTTAGTAATGCACCCGCATTTTTTTAGCCACATTCACGCCTACAATTCGAAGCCATGTTTCGTAAACGTTAAATTCGCCCCTGGTGGCCTTTAGCGCCGACTATTACATATTTTTCTCCGACTTTCATTCCCACGTAACAAAACATAGAGCGGAAAATCACGAATACTACTCGACACGAAGGGTCTTTAAAATTGCAACGTGTTTATCTTAAATACAGGTTAATAAGGCACTAATCCCTAGTTTTTTTAACCTTAACTAGGATCTGAAGATTTATTAGCTTGTAGATATGTTTAAAACTCTGAAATCAAACTTTAAATTATATATTCGCTCATATGAAGTTAAGTTTCACACTAGTTATTCTGCAAGTAATAGAGTTAAAAAGCTACAGAGTTACAAGAAGTCTTAAAAGAAGTTCGGAGTGGTCAAATGATTGGCAAATGAAATTATCAGAACCCCAATGTGAGGTGTTAAGTATGGAATTAAAAGAAATAGAAAAAAAAATTCTTAAAAAAATATAATATAGTTAAAAGTGTAGAAATATATACAAGAAAAAAATTTAAACTTTTTAAACAATGCTAAATAATATCAAAAAAGCTCATAGACTGTCATCATTAACTTTTCTAATTTTCACTTGCAATTCAATAGAAAATTTGTTGAATGCTTTTACCACCTATGTAAGGCCCACTTTACTTTATTGTACCGTCATATGGAATCCGTTTCAGCAAAAAGACATAAGTGTTATTGAAAATGTTGAGCAAAGTTTTAAAAGACGGTTGTTTCAAATATAACACATTCTTTATGTAGCCTATAAAAAACAATAAAAATGCCAAAACTAAGTGAGTGTCCTTCATTTGTTGATTTATCATAATGTTATAAAATTGTACACAAGAAAACTAATATCAATCCTAACGACTTCTTCGCACCTTTAACAATAATCAAAAGTGGAAGAAATACAAGAAAATTTTATTTAAATATTAGAATGGTTTTCAAATAGAATCCATTATTATAATAACAAGTGTCAGCAACTTAATTACAAGTTTTTAAGAAAAGTCTTGAATATGGTTCTGAAATTAGGGCTGAAATCGAGTCTTTGAGCCATTTTCTAGTTTTAACCATGTTTTCGATTTGTTTTGTTTTGCAACCGTAATCGGTTTGCAATTCGTGACGCTTTTGCGTTGTTTGTTGTTGTGGTTTTTATTTGAATAAGTAAATAAATCAAACATATATACATAAACTCAATGAAGACTTTATACCATATAAACAAAGAATTCAAAAATTATCTAGGAAAAACTAAAACATTAATAATCGTTTTAAAACAACGTTAAAATTAAAAATATGTTAGTAAAATTAAAAATAATAGGTTTATTATATTAATTTTAGATTATACGTCAATTTCTATTGTTTTTATTGGTAGATTTATTAATGTTTACACGTCCATTAACTTTTGGGTTTTAACAGATCTGAGTAAGTAGGCTTATGAATCAATTAGCTGATGTTGTTTTAACTAAAATTTGTTTTGCATTTAATGGAAACAATTAATAAACTAGTGAATCATGTTAGCTAAGTTTCAAAAAATTTTGATCCTGTAATTTTTAGTTTTTTTATGTTTTATATTGTATTGCATTAACAGCATAAGTAACATGTTATATATCTATTTAAATCGAAAAAAACGTTGACGCCGTTTAGTTGTTTTTTACAAGGTGTTTGTGTAATATTTGTTGTTTTTTGAAAACCGACTAATTTTTATATACAGGATACGTGTTTGTTTTTTTGGAATCGTTTTGAATTATCCTATTGGAAATCAAAATTTAACTATTTTTATTTCATAAAAACTTTTATAGAACATTTATATGAAAAAAGTTAAGATTCATTATTCATGTTGCCAAACCAATGTTTTAACTTTTAAACTGTTTTTTTTTTACATAAAAAATTTTATTGAAAAATAACTATCACAAAAAACACTGAGTTGAAGTAGGTTGACTTGTTTTTCAACCAAACGGCACCTAATAGCCACGTTATATCAATCTGTGGATAATATATTTATTATTTTTCTCTATTAAAAAACTGCACAAAAATATATTTACTGATAAATTTTTTTTAAATATAATGTTTTCACGCCACATATAAACCCGAACATTTGGTTGCATCTATAAATTTGTTTCGAATACAAAAACACATTAATCCATTTCAAACTTAATTTTTTAAAACATACTTAGATATTTTTTCATATGAGCTTGATAGTTGATATTACAAAAGTCCGAAAAATGGGTTCTAACAATTTATTCCCGCCACGCAACGAAAAGCAAAATAGACTCTAACATTTTAGCTGTTTTGGTAGGTTATCAAATAAAATTGCTAAAAATAATATTAATAACATATAAGCTTTTTAAAAAAATAAGAATAAATTTCCATTACTTATGCATTAGATTGAGCCTTAAAAGTGAACAAAAAGCGATATATTTATTATAAATGTGTCTAGTCTGTATATTTACAGAACCACAGTATCATTTTTATTTTTGTACCAAAGTGTTTTTGACTGCTTCCGTTCTGCCTTCCAAAATTCTGTTCAAAAATTAATGAGACTGGGAAAAATGTTACTCTCTAAAACATCTTACTGGTTTTGACTTTTCAAATTGCATGCTATAACAGTAAAATATCGTACATCGTCAACCAAAACGGTTTTTTTACTGGCATACCAGTAAGAAAATACTGGTTGCGTCAGTAACCAGTAAAAACATTGCTGGTTTCACTGGTAACCAGTAACTGTAACGCTCTTTAAGTTACTGGTTACCGGTGAAACCAGCAATTTTTTTTACTGGTTACTGACGCAACCAGTATTTTCTTACTAGAATGCCAGTAAAAAAAACGTTTTGGTTGACGATGTGCGATATTTTACTGTTAAAGCATGCAATTCAATTATTTTTAAACAGATTTTACTTATATCCAAAAATTTTTTAAAGGGTTTTTTGCTACTTTCTACATGTTTCTAACCAACCGCAGAAGGTTTATAGACAAAATTATTGGGTGCCTAAAGCTTGATTGATGGTAGAATAAAATTTGAATCTTACTTCAGAAAACTACAATAAGTAAAAGCTTTATCTTGTTATTTAAGTTTTAGATATAAAAGCAGAGAATAAAACTCATTATTTACGATTTTCATTTTTGGTGTAAAATCTTTTCTTCCAAATAGTTGCAACTTTTTTTATAGAAACATTTCTAACAAGGGCAAGGAATATTAATTAAAGATTAAAATACAGAAAAACATAAAAGGTTTCTTATGGCATTTTGTGTTTGAAAAAATTCTTATTTAATACACCATATTTGACAAATCAAACTCAAACAGAACTAGATAGAAAACTAAAATAGATAGAAAAAGAAGAGCCTAAATAGAAACTTAATGCAATTGTCAAAATAAAAAAATTTTAATGAATCGGTTTATGTTTAAAAATTGTTGATAAAAAGCCTTTTTATTTATAAATCTATTTATAAATCTGGTTTATGTATGCATTTCAGAAAATATAAAAATTTTTTTTCGCTTTAAAAACAAAATCTTTTTTGCGTGTTTTGTTTGCAATAGTCGTAAAATTTCAGTTCTTTTTTCTAAAGAACTAAACATTTGTTTCCAAAAATTAAAAAAATAAATCTTTCAAAAAACAAAACTATTAAACCATTTTTTTGCTTCCGAGTATATTTGACTGAAAAACATAATTTTAACCTTAAGGTCTCTCCGGACAGTTTTCTTAAGTATGGAAAATCGCGATTTTTGGCATACGAGATCTCGTGAAATAAGTAATATTTCATTAAAAAATTTATATGAGTGTTTAAAAGGCAGAAATATCACGATTATAAAGTGAACATTCATTATATTATTGTAAGTAATTGAAATCATTGATATTAAAAATCAAATCGCAATAAAATTTTTTTTAAAACCCTTAAAAATATTTACTGCACATTATTTATTTAAAAAATACTTCCAATAGAGAGACACCGTTATCCTTTTTCACGTACGTAAAAATTAAATTGAATACTGTTGTATTTATGATTTAAAATACAATTTTCCGTGAAAAATGGGGGTTAATTTTTTCAAAATTTCGGTGAAACTTCGATTTAATTTAATTTGGTAAAATTTAAAACTCCAGATAGTATATTTCTATTGAAATTTATAATTTTTGGAAGGCCATAACATCTTTTGTATTTTTTAACCAAAACGGTTTTTTTACTGGCATTCTAGTAAGAAAATACTGGTTGCGACAGTAACCAGTAAAAAAAATTGCTGGTTTCACCGGTAACCAGTAACTTAAAGAGTGTTACAGTTACTGGTTACCAGTGAAACCAGCAATTTTTTTACTGGTTACTGACGCAATTTTTTTACTGGTTACTTACTGGTATGCCAGTAAAAAAACCGTTTTGGTTGACGATGTACGATATTTTACTGTTAGAGCATGCAATTTGAAAAGTCAAAACCAGTAAGATGTTTTAGAGAGTAACATTTTCCCCAGTCTCATTAATTTTTGAACAGAATTTTGGAAGGCAGAACGGAAGCAGTCAAAAACACTTTGGTACAAAAATAAAAATGATACTGTGGCTCTGTAAATATACAGACTAGACACATTTATAATAAATATATCCTTTTTGTTTACTTTTAAGGCTCAATCTAATGCATAAGTAATGGAAATTTATTCTTATTTTATTAAAAGCTTATGTTATTAATATTATTTTTAGCAATTTTATTTTATAACCTACCAAAACAGCTAAAATGTTAGAGTCTATTTTGCTTTTCGTTGCGTGGCGGGAATAAATTGTTAGAACCCATTTTTCGGACTTTTGTAATATCAACTATCAAGCTCACATGAAAAAATACCTAAGTATGTTTTAAAAAGTTAAGTTTGAAATGGATTAATGTGTTTTTGTATTCCAAACGAATTTATAGATGCGACCAAATGTTCGGGTTTATATGTGGCGTGAAAACATTATATTTAAAAAAAATTTAGCTGCAAAGTTAATAAAATTTTCTTAAAAAACTCTTCAAAATGTCGGGTTTTCTCGAGTTATCATTATACGATTTTGCTGAAAACATCACGAAAGTTTTATCTACTCGTCTTCTAATTACGTACAAAAAATTTTTAAAATCGACATGCACAAAAAATTTTATATGTCATTTTGTGAAAAAAAACCTGCGTTTATATGTCATTTCATTCGTCGGAATCCTCTTTGTGGACCATTCCCACAGCTTATTTTTAATTTTCATGTATCATCAAAATATAAAAAATGATGTTCAGGACATGAAAATTAATACAGTTTGTAGTTTATAAAAATTGGTTACAGCTGTATTGAATAGCGACTGTACAAAGTTTGTGCGGTTTTTTCTGTAGTGTTCCACCTTGAGGCAGTAAGTAACTAAGAAATTTTAAATTTTTCCAGGATACGTTCCTTGGAGCGGCAAAAAGGTAAATTGGTAAGTTACATTATATAAGAGAAATACAAATACATACATATATAAGAGAATAACAAGCTACAGTTCTATCAAAAATTTTCTAAAAGTTCTCTACTTATAGTTTTTTTATACATTATTTTGCACCGATTGAAGGTGAATCACGTTTAATTTATCACATAAATGTTTTTTAGAAGCAAATTACACCTAAAAAAAGGATAACGCTGAAAATTTTAATAGCTGTTTTTTTAATAAATAAAGCAATAACGTTAAACAATTAATACTAAAAAGTTAAAAATTTTAGTAAAAACATGAGTTAATTATTTGAAAGATTTGTTTGGTTTCTTCACCTACATATTTAAAAACACTAATTTTTTTATAAATTCATTAATTATACATAATATGCAATAAGAAGTGCAGGATTTTTTTCTGGGTTTAAAAGCTGCAAATTTTTAATTAAAGGAATACTTGTGAAAACGCAAAATTGTACCAATGATTTGTATTAATTTAAAATAATTTTGATTACTTTGCAGATATTAATTATATCGAACAAATGCCAATATAAAGCATAAGGGATTTTTAATTCGATATTGAAATTTTACACTAGATAAGTTTTCCGGTGCTTTGGCTCTTGGATAGCAAGAATCTAGAGCGAAGTGAATAAAAGGAGATATTAAAAACGTATAATTTCAAAACAATTTTCTATTTTAAGGGTTTAGGCTTAGGATTGTTTAAACAGCTTTAGCTTTAATTTGATTGTTACAATTATCTGTAAAATTGTCTGTTTCTAATTTTCACAGATTTTAACCAATTTAAATGGATTATTGGAGCTCCAAAACATCCTTGGGTTAAAAAACATAAACTAAAAAATTAGGCAGTTTATTTCCAGAGGTTAAAAAGGCTAAATTTCTATGACAAACAGGCCAACTTAGTAAAAGTAAAGTGTTACAGTTGCGAAATATTGTTTATTTTATAGTGCAGCAAACTTATACAAAGCAAAAATTTACATCACTGAATAAGGTGGATATGGATAGATCTTTTTAGGGAGCGGATTCTTGTGCATATTTGTTGTGGGATAAATTATATTACCAAAGGTGGATAATCTAATAAAGGTATGTCACAGCGGTCTGTAGCAGCGTGCATCATAAAATCCAATTCTGGCCGGACGTGCGGCTTCTGGCCGGACATACGGCTACTGGCCGGACGTGCGGCTTCTGGCCGGACGTGCGGCCCGAATTGGATTTTATGATGCACGCTGCTACAGAGCGCTATGACATACCTTTAGTAGATTATCCACCTTTGATATTACGTGTTGGATGTGGGCCACCAAATCTACCGCAAAACTGCCGCCAAATAGCCGCTAAACCGCCGCCATTTAAAAACTAAAGTTTTAACTCAGTTATATGTAATTAAATAATGTTTATCTCATATTTACATCCTTAAACATTTTTTATAGCACAAAAAACTGTTAATCTTTTTTTTATTCTACAAAAAATTGAAAACAAAACCGAGTTGTTTTCTTCACGGAGATCTCCTTTTTAGAAAGTAGCTGAGCAGGCTATAGCCTATTGCGCCGTGGCGCATTTTGCTCCAGCAGCATAGCTATCAATATAAAAGCAGTTATCAATTTTTAGCGCGCGCCGCACGAGCTTTTCAGCGCGGAATGTAGGCTATGTATTTCAGTTTTACTCGAATTTTTTTAAGGTTAAGCCTATGCGTTCCTAAGCATAAGCGAAGCCTTAAAAACAACATGAACTTTAACAAATAGCTGCGCAAAGAAGGTTTAGGTTGTTTTTTAGGCTTTGCTTAGTCTTAGTAACGCGTAAACTTAACCTTAAAAAAAGTCGAGTAAAACCGAGTTTATATTTATAACACATTTTTGTAAATTTTAAAGTTAGAAAAATAAACTATGAATTAGTTAAAACCGTCTTATTATAAAACTTTTTACTTTAACGCCTTAGTTCCTAAATGGCGGCAGTTTGGCGGCGGTTTGGCGGCAGTTTGGCGGCAGATTTGGCGGTGCACATCGAACACGTAATAATATTTTGCACACTATAGTGAACAGTTCCTTGAAAACAAGCAAAATCTGAAGCTTCTCTGGATTTGAATACCCCAAAGTGCAATTAACTGGTTGCAATTAAGTAATCTGATTTTAAGGATTATCAAGAACAAAACTTAAGACAGATTAAGAAGTCTCATCTGAATTTAAAGGCAATATTAAGAAGTGTAATAAAATTTGCAAATATCAAACAATCAGTTACTGTAAGTTGCAGTGAATTTTTAAATTTTTATAACAAACTTTTAGTGCTATTCAGTTCAATAAATTTTGTTTATATTTTTAAGAAATGTATTAGTTAAATGCAAATTAACTGTATTAATTATATAAGGATTTGTACCCTTCTAGAAGCTATATGTAAAAAACAAGTATTAACTGACAACTTTGAATGATAAAAAGGCTTCTTTCTTAACACAAATAGAGCCTAGAAAATATTGAAAGCAAATTAACAAAACTAATCTGGTTTTATTTTAGCATCAACTAATGGTTATTTTTATTAGATACCCAGAGAATCAATCTGTATGCGGTTTTTTTCCGAAAAATCGTTTTAACTAATTTTTTTATGAACAATACATCTCAATACATAGTTTTTTAATAAATTATGACAATTTAATTTAATATAACTTTGTACAAATCATGTTTTAGAAAAAAATATACATAGAATAATCTTTTAAAAGCGTTTTTAATACGATGTTTTAAAAGAATAGAAGTTTTTTTAGAACAAAATAATAAGCACAAAACCTAAAAAATTAACGTTGATGTACTTTATTAAATGTTTCAAGTAAAACTTTACACTCTGCAAAAAAATATTTCTGTTTATTTAAAAGCGTTTTTTCGACTTTAGTCGTTGATCTAAATACACGCTTCATATTTAGATTTGTCAGTTTCTAGAAAACCTTTTCGATCGTATAGGAGCATAAGTTTTTTCAACATGACCCCAGAACTGGCACCAACGCAATATCTGTTTCCTTTTTTTTTTATCTCCACATTTCTATACTCTGCCGACAATCGCACTATTGGATGCATTCCAGCAGTCTTGTTTTCTAAATTCAGTGTCTGAGGTTAGGGTTTGAAACCGAATTTGCTAATAGGATTCGTATTTTTTTCGATATCACGTGAAAAATATTCGAAATAGTGTAATCTGATCAGATTTTAATTTTAATATTTAAATCTGTGTAGTATTTTTATGACAATGCAGTTTCCTAGAAACTCGAATGATAATTTATAATGCAATACCAGATAGATTTATTTTAGTCTTTATAAATTTAAGCCTTGTTATTTTTTATTGATTAATTGGTTAATTAATTGGTTGCTTGTTTATTTGTTTAAAAAGTTTTTCACCTCTCTGCTTAAATTTTTTTGGGTCGTTTTTCTTCTACCTTTACTTTCTTTGTTTCTATTTAAAAACCTAAAAGAGCTTCGATTCACGCCAGAGCTACTAAGAAGTACTTGATTGTTATAAAAATAGTAACTCGGTAATTTTATTTGATATTTTAGATTATTTAATGACAATTAAAAAACTGATTTTTTATAATCCTACTAATGCATTAGCATAGCATTACTATAGTAATACGCTGGAACGTGTTTTAAAATCCCAGCCAATACAAACCGTACCACGTAAAACACCCGTTAGCGGTGTAGTTTTCCATTTTGGGTGTTCTTAGCTATTAAACATCCGGGATTTCGTGAAAATCACGCGTCTAAATCAGACAATTAAAGAATTCCTAATAACAAAAAAATCATTAAGATCGTGGCTGGTAATACAAAAAACGAAAACAGCCGGTATAAATCGTGGCTAACATGCCATATTAGTTTCGATGAATCCTAATGTTAACAAACGCAACAAACAAACAATAAATTATAAATCATTTTTTACTGTTTTGAGCTATTTTGCAGAGCCAATACACAATTTAGCTTAAAATATTAGGTAAAACTTACTTTAAACTTTAAAACACTGTTACTTAATTCAGCTTGTTTTGCATTTTGGCTTCTGTCCTCGGGAATTTCGGCTTTGTTCTGACAGATTGTGTCACCAGAAACTATAATTGTCTCCGCGGCTTTAAACAGGTTTTATGGGTTGAGTGAGAGCGAGCAGCGCGCGCGGTCGTTAGACTTCTGACTTCATGTACATTAGCAAAAAAGACTAGAACAATGTCGGTTTTTTGCTGAAACGTATATTTTTGGAAACTCGACAAAATAATAGGAATACAAGCAACAAATTGTAGTCGCTCTCAAAGTACAATTACATCAAAATATTATAAGTTTCGTTAACATAACCAGAAAAATGGCTTTATGTGGTCTTACTTTTTCAAACAAATTTGTTGGCAATAAATTAACAAGTTGATTAAAACAAAAATTATTAGTATGAATGCTACTTAGAATTTGTCATTTGGACAAAGTCCAAAGAACAAAATCCAAAGAACAAAAAGTATGAACACGTTGTCCTTTCCTTTGAACTTTGTCCTTTTGTACAAAGTCAAAAGGACGTTTTTACGCTGTATTTGTTAATTGGACAAAGTCCAAAGGATTTTTGTCCTTTGGACTTTGTCCAAAAGACGTTTTGTCATAAGTATGAACCAGCCTTAAACCTAATCCTATAGAAGCTTTTTTATAGTCTTCCAGGGTTCTAATTTTGCATTTTTACATTACCGTAATTTAGCGATATTCCGCTGCCTATTTTTGTAGGTACGGTTAGAATTTTCCGATTTTTTAGAAATTGTACAAAAATTATAATAAAATTTAGACGATTCCGCAGTCGAAACTTCAGTTTAAAAGTAGATTATATAAATAAAAACTTTTAAAATGCAAACAACACCGCTTGAATTTTGATTACATATTTTAAAATAAATAGTTTTAGAAAAAGTTCCATATCAAAATTTTTAAACAAACAAATTTATCGATTATGTTAAAACCCATTACGTTATTTTTCTTTGAAATTAACAAATGTGTTCGTAATGCGTGTTCTTGGAATGTTGCTTGCTAATACGTTAAATTCAGTAGTTTAATTGCCGGAATTACAGTTTTTGAATTCGCGATTGTTATAAACTTTAATATATCGAATTCGCATAAAAAATTTGGCTCGCGACATTTTTTTCTAAAACAAATTGTTGGATTAAAACAACAAACAAAAAATTCGTAATTTTGTGGGAATTATTCCAAATTATTTATTTTATACGATCGATCAAAATCAAATAAGCATTTTTGTTTAAAAAAATTTTAATTCCTTTGAAAAATTTTATTTCTCATAAATATACAATATGTAATTTTAAAAGCGTATGAAACACTTGTGATATTACTAAATTTAAATTTATACTTTTATTATCTTTTTAAACCCACACCTTAAACATTATTTAAAAAACCATAAACTATTAAATCATTAAATCAATCAAAGTGGTTATTTAAATCATTACATGGATAAAAAAGTTTAATTTATTGCGAAGCTATCATCGTCGCTAATTAAAAATGACACGAATTAATGTATATTGTTTTTCCATAAGATCCTAAGCGCTCTTGAGCAACTACTACATAAATAAAATTATTTATAAGCTGATAAAAGAAGGAAGTTAAACTTTTTTTCATTCCTGATATAATGGCAATTTACATTTAAATTCCGCGACTAAGACGCAATCATAATCAGATACTGTTTTTTATACTTTGTAAAAAAAACCAAAGTACTACTTTCTGCCAAATAAAAAGTTGGGTTTTAGACAAAAAGGCTAAAATAAAAAAAATTCTAAAAAAAATATATTTAAATCTATAAAAATCATAATTTGACTTTGCTTTGTTGAAGTTTTGGACGAATTACCAACTCTACATAGTTTTTAACTACGTTTATATATAAAATAAAATAAACAAAACTGTTATGTACATGATAAATATTACGTTTTTCATTTATTATGTTATTATGGTGACTTATATCTGGCTGACCTTGTAAGTTAAGACATAAGCGGACCAATTTAAATTGTTCGATTATAAAGTTTGTTTTTTAAACGAATAAGAACGCGTATTTTTTTTAATTCCCGCCTTTTCAAAAACTATATAAAATTACTTAATTTTATCCTTTAAAAAACTGCATTTTTGTTTCAAATTGGGTACTTTGATAATTAATTTGTTAAACTATGGCATTTAATCTTTTTATTTAACATTAAACTATTTTTGATTAAAATTTAGGATATCTGACTTAATTTCGGTCAGGCTTTAATTTCGGCTACCAATATTTTAAAAATTGGCTTATTTTTAAAACAAACAAAAGAACTAGCACAAAAGTAAATGGATGAATGTTGAATAAAGTGTTTTTTGCAAAAGTATTTTATTTGTGTTATTCTGCATTATAAACATTTTCATACAAAAATTGATTTTTATGTGATTTTCTTGATTTTTGCTTTGAATTTAAACTGCATCAAATTTAGAACGAAGCACTATATAACCTTAAAATAAGTTCTATTTAAGGTTACAAATTGTTAATTTTCATGTTTTGATGTTTTCTTCAAAATTGCTTTGCAATGCGTTTAACTAAATGTGCATTTTAAGATTCCGTTAATTTCGGTCACCTTAGAATTCACGTGAAAGAACCTGTTTAACACGATTTGCGCCATCATGTGTACGGGTGGGGTTACATAACACATAATTTATTAGGTTGTATTAAACTATGAATAGACCGGGAGGAATTTCTCAAAAATAATATACAGGCACCTAGCACTGGAACTCGGTTTATACATAAAGTATGCAATATACATAAGTGTCACCATATTAGATAATTACCGTATCTCTTACTTATCTTTCGTAGTATGCAGATCAACTGATCGAAATTTCGCGCGCTTTTGATCGGTTGATCTGCATACTACGAAAGATAAGTAGGAGATACGGTAATTATCCATTATGGCGGCGCTTATGTATATTGCATACTTTATGTATAAACCGAGTTCCAGTGCAAGATGCCTATAAACAAATTAAAAAATCAGGTTATTTTTTTGGTGGAGAGATGCAGTCATATAGTGAATATAGTAAATACCAATGTCAGTAAGGTTTCCCCACCCAACCAATCACTTACCACGATATAGAGTACCAATGCTTCAAAAAGTTGTGAACGTAAATTTAAATACAGTAAAAATGTCAGCTTATTTCCTTTGGCGGAGGGATGCATTCATAAGAATTACGTAGTAAACATCTCTGCGAGCTAGAGTAATCCAACTCCCAATTTGCTAAGTTTGAACTATCAATAAACCGATATAGGAATTTCTCAAAAATTATTGAAATGCAGTAAAAAAGGTTATTTTTCATGGCAGAGGAATGCAGTCAGATATGAATCAAAGATAGGCAAGGGTTGGTATGGAATTATACCACTCCTTAACTTTTTAACGTCTTGTTTACCCTTAAAGTTGATAATTTTGGGTTATGTAATCGTTTTTTTTGTGTTTTAGGCTTTCGTTTTTGCTTTTTTAAACCTAAAAGGTGGCCGAACTTAAGGCGGATTTTGTTTTTTTGTTGTTATTTTTAGGTTGAAAATATTAAAAAACTTATTAGAGTGGAATAAATTTTCACCAGGCTTTCTTCAAAGTTGGCTGGCTGCAACAAAAACCATTTTATGTTGAGATATTCTTTCATATCAAAAAAATTCAACAAAAAACACGTGTTATTAAAACTTGTGTTTTTAAGGTTTTGACATAATTATTTAAAGTCTTGCTAATAGCTATAAAAGTTTTTAAACGGGAAAAAAAATCAAGTTATATGCCCCAAGAACAATACCAAAGAATAAATTTGCAACCTTTAAAAATATTTGTCGTTCGTTTTAGCAATAATTATAGCCAGTTTATTTTAGGTGGCCAAAATTAATGGCACGCGCCTTAACTTTGGTCCCTATTAAAAAAGGTTTAAAGCTCCAATAATTTTTAAGTTTAACAGAAATTTCTAAATTTTGCATCAGAATAACAAAAATAGGATTCAGGGTCGATGGAGCCTTGGGAACTTGGAGCCGAAAATAGGGAACTTGGAGTCCTAACTGGAGAACTTGGAGCCTAAAGATAGGAACTTGGAGCTAAAAGTAAAAATCGCAAAAACCTTCACCTAAGCCTAAGCGAAGCCTAAATCCAACCCCCCAAACTAATTTTTCTTAAAGGCTCTAAGTTCCCATTGCTCGTGGCTCCAATTTCCCAAAAATTTTCGAAGGCTCCAAGCTTCCTGCTTGAGGCTCTAAAGACGCCGTACCCAAAAATAGCTGTCGTTTGATTTTTAGACCAAATCCTGGCTGGGTTAAAAGAGCCAGAAAAAAATGATCCAAAAAAAAAATAAAAAAAGTGGCCGAAATTAAGTTAGCTACAATAAATTGTTTTATTGTTAATTAGTCAATTTAATATTACAAAATATCGAGATCAGCCTATAGATAACAAAAGCTAGAATAACAGATTTTTATTTGTTTTTAATAGAAAGCGTTAAATTATTTAAATAAGGAAACATACCATTATTTTTATATTTGCCCCACAAAATGTTTTTTTGTCTTAAAATGATTTTTTCAAAAAATAATTAGTAAACGCAGCCTTTCAAATGAGACAAAATTCATTTCACACAATTAAGTTTGTTTTGTAGTTTAGAACGAATAAATAGTATTAAAGCTAAAAATAAATTTTTTCAAGTGAACAACATACACCAGAGTTAGAACTATGAATGGAAGTTCAGGCAACATGATTTGCTCAATAAGCTACTGCTTTATTAGAATCATTATTACGTAGTTCCCCTGCGAAAAAATTACAAACAATGCTATAAACATTGAATTTCAATTGTAAATACTTTGTAAAAATAAATCTGTTTTTCTGAGCAATTAAATAGAGATAAATTTTGGTCTGTATATGCTATATTTATACTGAAAAAGCTTGTATAAGTAAACCACTACTAGAATAATGTTTTTGATGTACAAAATTAGTATTTCCTGTAACCTTTATTTAGCAATAACTTGCTATGGATAACAAATTTCTTACTTTTATGATTTCTACGATTATTTTAATATTTTTGTCCTGAAAATTTATCAAGAAAATCTGATGACAATATTTACTTTTTTAAGATTAGGAATTAAAACTTTATACAGTCACATTTTTAACAATATTGTAACAAAAAATCCATTTATATTGCCACTCATTTTAAATGTTAAAAACTTGAAATATACGGCTTAAACTTATTCTAACTGTTTTTACTGAAGACATTTGTGATGTTTTTTTATTTATTTTTTTCTGAGATACACTATTTTTTATATTGAAACGAATAGGTAAAATATGATACCAGCTTTTGTAAAAATACTAAAATCGTGAAAAAACTGGAAGCAGTAAAATTTACTTAAATACTGTACTACATGTAGAATCAGTAATATAACATTAAGTTAAATAACTGATTTCATAGACTCCTTGCATTGAAACTTAAAATACACATAACATATAGAACACACTAGCATTGCTGTTGTACGGAAAATACCGTAATCATGCAAATGTTTTTTAAAAAAAATGGAAGGCGAAAGACGAAACCTTGGGGTGTTTAATAATGACAAAACACTGATTATGTATGTTGATTTATATTAGATATTGTTTGTTATAAAACGTGTAATTAAGACATGTATGTAACAATAAAAAAATATACGACTACAGCTATTATAATAAGAGGGTTATTTTCCGTCAACGCCACCACTATTCAATAATCAGGGAAACTTCGACCATTGGAAACGTCAACCATTATAATGGTCGAAGTTTCCCTGATTATTGATTTGTGGTGCGTTAACGGAAAATAACCCGCTTATAATAACATCTGTAGCCATACATGGGCACGGGGGGGGGGGGGGTTGGGGGGGGGGTTAACCCCCCAAATTTTGAGAAGGGGGGTTTAACCCTCCCACTCAGAAGTGGGGGGGGGGAAGTTACCCCCCAATTTTGGAAAAATGAAGGAAAAAAATGTCTTTAAAATGACTTCTAACTGCCCCCAAACTTAAGTTTTGAGGTCAAAATGAATGTTTTAAGCAATAAAAAGCTCAAAAATGCAATAAAAAGGGCTTTTTGACCTAAAATTAGCGTTTTTTACCTATTTTTCCTTTAAAATCGAAAAACGATATGGGTAAAATGCACTCCAGAAAAAAAAACGATATGGGTATTTTGCGTTTCTTGGATTTTAACCCCCCCCCCCCCCACTCCGGACCACCTTGCCCATGTATGTCTGTAGCCATATATTTTTTATTGTTACATGCAAATCTTAATTACACGTTTTAAAACAGACAATTTTTTATATAAATCAACATACATAATCAGTGTGATTATTGAACATCCCAGGTTTTCGTCTTTCGACTTTCGTCTTTGTTTAAAAAACATTTGCATGATTACGGTATTTTCCGTACAGTCAGCAATGCTAGTGTGTTCTATATCTTATGTGTATTTTAAGTTTCAGTGCAAGGCGTCTATAGTTTTTATAAAATTATTTAAGAATTAGATAAAATAAGGGGCCGCATTCTATCGACTCAGTTAACATACTTGTTATTTTGTGATTACGTGTTATTTTGACTTATTTTGCCATATTCGATAATTTCATACTCAATAACTCAATTTTATATTCACAAATTAGAAAAAGGAGATAGTATATTTTCCAGTAGAAATAGTTACTTTCAGATGATTTTTTTTCACCTTTGTAGGTTAATATAATGTTTTCTAATAAAACAATTAATCTTAAACATTAATCTGAAAAGTTAATATTGATTTTTCCCGCGTATACTTTAACTAAAGTTAAATTTTAGCCTGTCGTTAAATACGGCCCAGAGTAAAAACTAAAAACAAAAAAAGCAAATAAAGCAAGACAATCTAATAATACTTATAAAATATGCTAGATTGTTTTTTCAAGCTAATACGAAGGAAGGATTCACGAGGAAAAAAACTAATAAAAAATATATTTTATTATTTTCAAAGAAAAAAAACTACAGAAAGTCAATTAGTGTATGGTTCAAATCCAAAAAGACGGTGTCGTATATCTGATTTAATATAAAAAAAACCATGAGTTTAAGGTTTATTAAATATTATTTAATTTTTTAAGTTGAGCCAAGCAAGTTAATAACAGCGTGTAAACATATTTTTATTATTACATAATTTCGGTTTTTGATTAAAAAGGACCTACGACTAATTTTTTTTATAAATCAATCAAAAACAAGTAGACATATATGACAATAGAAAAACAGTAATATTTACTGCCATGTACAAAAACTAAGAAGTTGGTAAGGAATTATGATTATTGAAAATTATTAATGACACGTTTAACGATTTTGGATAAGTGCTTTTTGTTTAAGCTCTAAAATATCTATAAAATGATTTATTCGTACATAACGTGTTTCAAAATCTGCTAATCAATACGCCCAGTCCGATTCATTATTATAACTTTTTGTTTAAAATCAACAGCAAATCTGCGTTATCCGAATTGAATAATCCCTTTTTAAAAATAAATTTAGATTTTTTTAAATTTGCCAAAAAATTTTCACGTAAACTAACTTCCTAGCATTATAAGTTTAGATGGCGTCTATCTAGATTTTACCCGGAACATTTTCCGAAAATATTTTCCAGAACTTCTATTTTTAGTGTTTAGTCATGTAATCTTTTCAATTTTGGGAGGTTCTCTAAGTAGCTTAAATGTTGGCCGCTTAAAAAATTTTAAAAGTGTGCATACATACCTACCTTGAGTTAAAACTTCTAAATTAATTTAAAAATAAATGAAAAAAAAATTTAGAAAAAAATGTAAAATGTTTAGTGCAAACAACCTCGTATTTTTCAAAATTGTGAATTAAATTACGATCAATGAGATTACGCAATTTGTTTCTCAGAAAGAATAAATTAACTCACTAAGTAGTATAAAACATCATCAAAAAATAGAAAGAACCAAAATCCATATGGCTAAAGTTTGTGTTTAAGATTCTTATAGAACGTCACTGTCAAACTAGTTTTTGCTTCTTTGGACAAATAAAAAAAGTTAAAAAAGTATGTTTAATTGGGCATGAAGCTCGGAATAGGAAACACGCCTAACGGTTGTGGATTATTAACTCGTGCAAACATGACATTTTAGTGACTGGCACTATCTCTGAACCAATTTAAGTAGCATTAAAGTTCTCAAAACTATTGAAAAAAGCTTTAAGCATTTAACTTCAAATCACCCGGTGCTCAAATAGCAGAAACAAAAAAAAATTTGCTGAAAAACAATTACCCTACAGTTGAATTATGTCTGGGTGACTTTTTTAAAAAAATTATGCAGTTATTTTTCGCGATATTTTTTTAATTTTTGCATTTTCGCTATTTCGTTACGCTAATTATGTAAGTTCACAGGATATTTTTATAGGGGGCAAATAAAGACTTAAAATAAAAATTAGAAATTGTGTAGAAATTTTTTTTTCATTTCTTTATACAAATAAAATTTTAATTTTCGCTATTTCGTTACGCTAATTATGTAAGTTCACAGGATATTTTTATAGGGGGCAAATAAAGACTTAAAATAAAAAATTAAAAAGTGTGTAGAAAATTTTTTTTTCATTTTTTATACAAATAAAATTTTAAATCGCAGACTATTTTAAATTACAGTTTTTACAGAACATACAAAAATTGGGATTAACACAATCGATCTATGGGTAAATTAAATTCACTTTTATACTATTTAAAAAAATACAATTATGTAACAATAAATATATGTGTTGCCTTTTTTGTTCAACCTCTCGTTTCCTTTTAAAATAATTTAAAGTTACTTTTTAGGAAGTGACTTTGGTGACCGTGAAATGCTTTTTCCCCCCCATCGTTATGGGAAAAATATTTATATGAAAAATGTATTACATTTATACAAAATGAGGCTGCCTAATTGTTTTATTTCTCGCTCAAATTAGTAACAAAATACGTTAAACAGCTATTCGGTGGATATTGGAAATTAATAATACAGGTCCCAAAAGCGTCATCAAAATCAGTTTAAAAAATTCACTTAAATAAAAATAATTTTCTTATGCAGATCTGAGCTGGAAATCTCGATTTTGAACTTTATAAATTATTAAAATTATATAACAATAAAAATTGTGTATCCAAAATATATTCATTTTTTGTATATTTCACCTTATATTGTTTAAAAAATAATATTATAGTGTGAAGTATAGGAAAAATGAGTATTTACAATTTTTACTGTAAAAAAATTTTAGTAAGCTAAGAAACTAAATTTAAAACTTTGTTTTAGTGCTAGAAGTCCGGGGAATCCCAAAATTTACAAAAAAATTATATAAATTCGATAGCCACATGGGCCACTAAAAACATAAAGATCAAATTTGTTTTTGCTTAAAAAACTAATTCGAAATTATTTTAAATCAGATTTATTTTCTCTAAGCCAAAGCACATTCAAAAAATCAAGTTAAATTGTATTATGATGTATTTTATAAAATAATGTTTTTTTAATTTAAACTATTTCTTGACTGAATATTGAGTTGACTTGACTTGACTGAATATTTTCAAACGGTTGCCAACAAAATCGATAAGGACAAAAAAGTAAAAATATT
Organism: Microlaimidae sp. YZB2_3; assembly: GCA_030248175.1. Taxonomy (NCBI): domain Eukaryota; kingdom Metazoa; phylum Nematoda; class Chromadorea; order Desmodorida; family Microlaimidae; species Microlaimidae sp. YZB2_3. Next base: position 23,481 of record JASAMX010033136.1, read on the forward strand.
TTTGCAACCGCCAGACTCTTGGAAATTGAAAAAATATTCATTAATGTTGTTTAAAGCCTTATTAAAAATTTCTCCTTTACAGCATAAAATGTACCTACAAAAAAATTTTTGAGTATAAAATTCCGTTTATATGTCAAATTAATTTTTTGATCCGTTCTAACTGTCCAAATTTAAAAACTAAAATCAAAATTAACCTAGAACATGTTTTTTTATTAAGTTTTTGACTAGCGAAATTCTTAAACCGATTTTGGGACGCGTACAGGACTTCTATCTAAATTAATATTAAATGTTACTGTTGTTTCTTCCTAAACACGAAAAAAATGAGTTTAAAAAATGAGTTTTATTTATTTTTATTTATTTTATAATTCACATAATGCAGGACACAGCTAAAGCATTTAAAATTGCACTAAAAACTTGTTAACAGGAACTTTAAAAAAATGTTTTTGCATAGCTAATAACGCCTATACTAGTGGCTTAGTTTTTATACTAGGAGCGCCTATATTAATTTGTAATTAAAATCAGTGGTTATAATGTATGCATGAAGATACGTCTAAAGCTCAAAAACCATCATAAAATGGCGAATCACAAACGAAACTTTTTTACATAAACTTATCTAAAACATGATTTTAAAATAAAGTTTCTTGCATGTTTAAAGTCAAAAAGTCAAAATTTTATTTCTAGAAAACCAAACAAATTTAAAATGATTACAAACAGCATACTTAGTTTTGTAATGATACTTTGAGATTAGAAAATTTAATTAATTTTGTTTCATAAAAAATTTCTCATATTTACAAATTGTTAAGAAGTTAATTTTTTATTTGAAATGAATAAAACACTTCTAAAATTAGAAAAAAAATCTTTTTTAATTGTAACTCAATCACCATATAGGTAATTTTTAATTTAATTTTAAATTCTCTGTAGTGTGTTGACAGAAGTCATAGCAAATTAGTCTTATTAAATGCTTTATTTTCATAAAATTGTTCGAAAAATTATTACATGAACAAAACGCTAATCAATTTATCGTTGCTATTCATAAAATTTATAAAACCCGCGTGGCTTCTGATCGCGACTGTTTTACGCACACCGCTTTGGGTAAAAAGTGGTTAATTGAGCGATTGCCTTTAGAGCTGACTCTTGGATCAGGGTAATGAAATAAGCGAAACGTTAGCAAACAGAGTTTGTTAATAACGTCTCAGCTGGCGAGGGCCTTAGAAAACTAAGGGTGCAACCCCATGGATCACTACCGGATCTTTTAAGGTTAAATTTAGCTTTTGGCTGGGGATTTTCACCCCGCACCCACAAATGGTGGTACCTGGAGTATCCTTGAGCGATTGCTTTTAGAGCTGACTCTTGGATCAGGGTAATGAACCCAGCGAAATATTAACAAACAGAGTTGCTAAAAACGTCTCAGCTGGCGGGGCCTTAGAAAACTAAGGGTGCAACCCCGTGGTTCACTACCGGATATTTTAAGGTTAAATTCAGCTTTTGGCTGGGGACTTTCAACCCGCACCCATTAAAGGTGGTACTTAAAAATTTAAAATTTTTTGTGCTTATTAAAACTTGACATAAATTTAAAGTTATTTTTTATGCATTTCTAAGACTCTTTTTATTGTTTTAAATAAGTTTTGAAAGAAATTTAATTTATAAAAAAAATTAGAGAAAAACAATAGCATCACTATTTTAATTATTCATAAAATTAGTAGGAAAATAGTGTAGCTCCAGAGAAAAAAGTGGAGCTCCGGAGTTCCTAAAAGCGGAGCTCTGGAGAAAATCACTAATTCTAACACAGCGGTATAAAAATCCTGGTGACTTGAGTATAAAATATAAAAGTAACATTCATTAAATAAATTACTCTAAGTAAATAGTTTTAACTTTTGGGACTTATCAAATTTGTAATGATTTAAATTTAACAATTTCTAAAAAGACTGTTAATAATTTGCTTAAATTATTACATGTAAGTATCAATTAAAATAAACTTATTTAAAATAAAAAAATATAAAAATCATCCATACATACTTTTCACAAAAATTTCCATCTCATCGCGTACAATATAAAAGATTTAATAAACACAGAACTAATAAAAAAGCTGATTACAACTTAATTACAAACTTAATTACTTTATTTAAAAACCCTCAAATTAGTATTCGTAATGTATATACTAAATTAGTTAATATATCATTAAAAAATTTTAAAATCCTGTTAACTAAAATTAACTTTTTAATAGCACCTAATATATCTTTAGCTATAAAAGCAATGGCAGCATATCGTTTTAAAAATATTATTACAAAACCTATAACTAAAAGTAAAATCACTTATGTTTCTACTTACTTTTGCAACAAAGGTCTTAACCTTATTAAATTTAACAATATATTTAACGACATTTCACTCCTTAATTTACTTCCTGTTAATATTAATTGTTATGGTAAACTTAAAATAGTATACAAATATGATACACCAGCATCTAACATTATTTGCAACTATAAAAGTGTTTTAAATAACCTCAACTGTGAAATATTGAGTTCAGTCCTTAATAGTAACTGTGATTGTTATAAGTCTAAATTTTGTGACACAAACCTTAAACATATTGTAACTGGTAATCTAAACATCATTAATAATAGTCTGTTAAAAAATATAATGGAATATGGTGCAAAATTTAGACTTCCCAAAAAAATTGATTTTAATGAGGTTATAAAAGTAACAGATGATTGTTTAAATGAAGTTGTGTCTAAACTTAGTAAAAGATCAGGTTTACCGTTAAATGATTTTCAACAATTTGTTAACCGCGCGCGTGTCATAATTAACAACAGAATTCGATTTTATAATTTTAACATTAATTTTTCTAGGTATAACAAAGAGTTTATATCATATTCAGAACTTCGTAAAATATGTAATAAAATCCATAATAAGTATGTAATTTCACCTGTTGACAAAGCTAATAATAATTATGCCATCATATGTAAAAAATATTATTTTCAAATTATGTGTGAAGAATTAGGTATGCAATGTAGCCGTGGCAAATGGCATGCAAAAGGTAATTCTGTGTATAAACCAATTAACTCAACTCAATATAACAATCTTATAAACAACCATTGTGCAATTGCTAATGATTTTAGTTGTAAAGTTTCAGAAGATGAAAAAGTATTACCAATGTTATTTGCCATTGTCAAACTACATAAAAACCCAATTAAGTTTAGATTTATAGCTGGTGCAAACAAATCCAGTACAAAGTCTGTATCTATTTTACTAGGTAAAATCCTAAAGTTCTTCAAAATTCATTTTCATAATTATTGTAACTCACTTGTTGAAAAAATTGGTGTTACTAATTGGTCTATAGACAATAGCTTACAAGTAATTAATAAAATTGAAAATATTAAAAGCATTGATCATATTGTGACTGCAGATTTTAGCACTTTATATACAAACTTACCTCTTAACACAGTATTAGACACAATGTTTAAATTAACTGATTTCCTCTTTAACAATGCCAAAAAGCAATATCTGGCGGTAGGATATGATAAATGTTTTTATACTGATAACAACCTAGCATATGATAAAATAAATGTCTATTCAAAATGTGAAATAAAAAATCTAATTAAGTTTGTCGTTAACAATACATATATTAAATTTTCTGGAATTATTTTTAAACAAATCTCTGGTATACCTATGGGAGGTAATGCTTCTCCTCAAATTGCGGATTTATCTCTGTCATTTATGGAATTTATTTATCTCAAAAACAATCCACATTCTAGAATTATTACAAAAAATACAGTAAGATATATGGATGATGTTGCTTGTTTTAACTGTCCAAAATTTCTTGAAATTTGTAAAAATATTTACCCAGATTCATTACCTCTTTCACAAACTAATAAATCGGCCAATACATGTGAGTATTTAGATTTACAAATAAAAACTAACAATGTTTATAGGTCTATAACTGTTTATAACAAAGCTGATGCTTTTCAGTTTAATGTTATCAGGTATGTACACAAATATAGTAATGTCTGTGATAATCTAGGAACTAATGTTTTCTATTCTCAATTAATTCGAATCGCGCGAATATGTAATGAAAAAGAAAAATTCTTAGTAAAAATAAATGAATTGTTCCTTCAATTTTTAAATCTTAAGTATAAAAATAGTGAGTTATTGCACCAGATAAATAAATTTTACTTAAACTATAAACCACTTTTGTCCAAACTTAATATATATAAAAAGTCAGATTTAACCATAAATTATCTTTAATTATTTGCTTCTTTTCTAAATACATCAAACTATTCTATAACTATTAAAAATTTCAAGGTATGCTTTTGCATACCTTGTTGCACTATCCTGGTCTGTCTGTGGTTCGCCACAACGCCAGTTGCTTCTCCTGGAGTAGCTTAATGGCTACTGCAGGTTGCTTTACTGCTAATTTTTTAGCAGCAAAACCTAAAATTTATTTCTTCTTTAAAATTAATTGCTTATAATTTTGCCTTTTACTGTTTGGTTTTTCAAATCAATAATCACTATATTTCTTATTACTATTTTCAATCAACAATCGTTAAAACTAAATTATGCAAATTGACTACTAAATTACTAATAAGGGATTAATCCACGGTGTTTAATCCAAACCAGTAACTTGTTCCTGCCTGTATGTGTAAAACCAGTAAAACACGGATCGTAATGCATTACAAGATACTGCTTTTTGTTTTATTTACACGCGTTTTAATTTTTTAAGAATTTTTTTAATAATGTTATTATTTTGGCGTGTTGTGTTTTTTTAATGTTTTTTAATATTTAAATTGTCATTTAATTCCATTTTTTATTTTATTATCTTTCTAATAATTTTTCAAAAATTTTTTAATAAAAAGTTATATTTTTTTAAAAAAGTTTTAGTTAAGTATTTTTGTATATAAACTTTATTTTTCTCAAACCACTGCTTGTTTTTTCATTGCATGTATTAGAATAAACTTATAAAATAAGCATTTTGTATTTTATGCTAATCTAATAACTGTTTTTATATTTGTTTAATAATGTAAAAATTTATACAAAAAATTATAAAATAACTTAGTAGTTTATTCTAATTTGTAACATAAGTATAATAGCCCCCGCTGATGACGTGCAACTATTATGCTTATTTGTACATTACGTGTTTGGGGAAGCACAGAAACACGTGATTTTTATGTTTTTTTGTTTTATTATTTTGTTTATCTGCAACTTTAGGTATGCTCAGCTAACTAACCTAACATTTTTTGTTTGCTATAAAAATGTCTTATATAAACAAACGAGCCAGCCAAAACGCCACTATAGAGCACTTACAAATATTTCTTATTTTTCTTTTCTTACGGACCTCGTCGCCATAACGCTTATGCGCAATGCGTCTGAAAACTACCTTTATTTCTGCTCGGGACTAGCATGTTAAATCGTAATACAGAACCAAAAAAGTGCGATATGGGTTTTTTATTTTGATTGTGTTTATATTCATATGAAAGTTCTATGCTTGTTTATATCAAAATTATTACTTTTAGTTACATGCTTTAAGTCAAATGCCACTATAAAATTAAATGTTCTCAATTTTAAAATTTTAAGTGTCTTGTATAATACTGACATAAAAGCTTTGACGGTTGATTTTTAAATATTGCGTTTATGAAGTTTTATATACTCTCTAAATCAAAATAGTAGTTTTTTAATTAGTAGTTTTCAAAACACTAACTAATTAGTAAAAATAACAAAACAATTCGTAATCTTGATTATTATCAAAAAAGTAGTAAAAATGCTAAAATTTTACCAAAAAAATATTAAATACATAAATAATTGTGGCACAGGCAAAAATTCATTAGTATATATTAAAAAATTAGTTGTGTACATTGTACGTAATGTTTTGAAATAAAAATGTTTGTTTGTCCTGTTTGTTCCAACAAATCTTTTCAATCTTTTAAAAGCTTAAATGAACATGTTTCTGAAGCTCATTCTAAGACTTGGACAGCTCCGTTTTGTTGCGGTCAGTTTTCTTGCCCTAAAATCTTTGTTGATAAAAAATCGTGGGGAAAACATGTAAAATATAGACATTTAAAAAGCTTTCCTGGCACAAACTTTCCTGTCGGTGACACAGACGAATTTTTATGCACAAATCTTGAGCCATACGAAGCAACACCTCAGGAAACTTTTGGGAATAATCCTCAAAGCAATAAACAAAATAATATTCGGAACGTTTGTTTACAAATGGTTTCGTCTTTACGTTGTCATTCTTCAGCTACGTTAACTATTGTTGACAAGGCGGTTGGATTTTCAAATGAAATAACTGAAGCTGTTGTTTCTGAACTGATGAAAAAAACTGTTAATTTTGTTCAAGAAAAAGATCCTGGTACGTTATACTTTAATTCTTTAATATTTTTATTGAATATTTAAATTAGCGATGTTCTTACTCTCCAATATCACGATGAAGTCCAATTAAAACAGACTCTCCAGAGCTCCAAAGTTTCGCCTTTAAATGGGCGATATAAAGTTTATTTAAATTCAAAATATGCTCTAAATTATTCTACTAGCATTTTAAAAACTATTTTTATTGTTTTTAATAAGTTTTGAAAAAAATAAATTTTGAAAAATTGTGGATAAAATAATTTATCAAATTCTTTTTAATTAGTCATCAAAATAGTATATAAAAATAAAACAAAGCTATGGAGCTCAAGGAGTTCCCCCGAAGCTCAAAAAAGCAGAGTTCTGCTCCGGAGCTTTGAGGTCCGAAGAAAATCAATAATCTAAATTGGTTAATTGAATTTCTATTATTCATTAACAACAATCATTTTTAAACAAAATTTAGATTAGCTAACAAAAATTGTTAACGGCCATTCTGATTTTTTTTTAAAATGTAAAAAAAAAATTTAAAAAATGGCCCTTCCCATCGCATTGTGTTGATCATATTTTTCGTTATCATTGCTGCTCATAAAATCTTTAAAAAAAATGTAAAATAAGCAGTGTGAATCTAAAATTTTAATTAAACAAAAATTAACGTATAGACGTGAAAAAAGTGAATGTGCGTGTTTCATAAATTTTTTTTGATTATGTATCAGTTTAGCAATTTAAGCAAAAAATTTTGTAAAACAAACAGTTTGCATTTAAAATTTGTGTTAATAATGCATGCTGATTTTTTATAAGCACACTGCTGCTTTTTTGCTGTAATTTTCTGATTTTTACGTGTAGAGAAAAGAGGTGATTGGGCATTTGCATAATAAATTATTTTCATTGTATTTTTTTATTATTTTGAACTATTAATTAATTAGGCGTAATTATTATCTTAATAAAATTAATGTGTAGAATAAAATTTGAAATGAGTATATCCCACCAGCATAAGATGGATGTATATAAAATAACTGTTACATTATTCAAATTGTAGTCGTATTCTGATATAATTATTGTATGAATCCATGATTTTGTGGTCGAAATAAGCCGACTTAAATTTTGTTGCGTCCGCATAATTTTTGTACAGAAATACCAACTTGACAAAGAATTTGAGAATATATTTATAAACTTTTAATCGTTTTGCTTTTAAACCCCTTATTATTGACAATGAGTATTTATAAAAACAAAAAATTGTCAAAACGAAAGCTTATTTTAAAACATTTTTGTAAATGAAAGATTTTTTTCAAAATATTATTTGCAATAAAAATTTTGTTTTTAGAATGCGACACGTCGGAATTGGAAAATTTGTTTAAACAAGCAGCACGACCGTTAGAATTTTTATCTTCTTCAAATAAACAGGACAAAATTTTTCAACAACATTATTGTTTTGTAAAACCGGTGCCAGTACTACTTGGCATATCAGACCCTCAAATCGTTAAACTATCTGATGGGACAACAAAACATAAGCAAACGAACGATATTTGGCAATATGTTCCGATTGAGGACTCGCTAAAATCAATTTTAACTGATAAATCTATTTTATCTATAATTAAAACTCGTAGGCTTAAAAATCATGATATTTTTGAGGAGTATATTGATGGACACATAATGAGCGCAAATAAAATATTTTCTGACAGTAGTAAAACTGTTGTAATTCTCGAATTATATTATGACGAATTAGAAATTACAAATCCTCTTGGGTCTAAAGCTGGTATACACAAACTCGGCGTTTACTATTTCAGAATTAAAAATCTTCCAGCTTTATTTAATAGTTGTTATGAAAATATTCATTTGGTTGGGTTATGCTACAGTTCGGACATTAAAAAGTATGGTTTTAAACCAATATTGCAACGAATCGCGGACGATATAAAAAAATTGGAAACAAACGGACTAATTTTAATCACTGGAGAAACTGTGTATGCAACTTTAGGCTCTGTTACAGGCGATAACTTGGGGCGTCACGGAATATTTGGACTATTTGAAAGTTTTCAAGCTCGAAAATTCTGTGAAACTTGTATGGCTTCATTACCTGAAATTCAAACCCATTTTAGACCTCACGATTTTGAACTACGTACTGAACAGGAATATAACAGACAATTAAATGAAATATCGGAAGCTGGAATTCATAGCAGTGTAAGAAAACAAGCTCTTCAAACTGAATACGGCATTAAAGTAAATATAGAATAGCTCCATTTATTTATTTAAAATTAAATGTTGTTGAGAATTTCGTCATGCAAATTATCATTGATATTATTTTGGGAAAATTGAGATGAATAATATAGACAAAACTAATATGGAGAAATGTAGAATCTAATGGACTAAACTATTGACAATTGATCAAAATTTCAAAAATATATAATTTAAAAACAAAATATATTTAACTTTAAAATATAGTATTTTCGTTCCAAATGAACTAAAAAGTTAAGTTTTACTATAAAAACGGTAATTTAGAATGCTTATAAATTTTTCGAAATTAAAAAAAAAATTTAATGAACAGTAAGACTCACGACGAACCTTTTTTCTCTGTTGAGCCGAAAACGCATATTAGAATCGTAAGTTGAAGCCCAGTCAAGTCAAATTTTAACTATTACTAAGTTAAATATTGAACAAAGCAAAAATAGGCCTGCGTTTTTTAAAGGCGAACTTTGCACAAATTACATGTAAGCCTGGGTGATTCCAACATTAGCCAATTTTTTTGTTTATCTAGCAACAAGGCAATAAAAACTTAAACATTTAACATGAAATACGGTATTATCACATTTATCTAAGAAATTTTACTTTAAAAGACCTTAAATTGGTTAATTTTTTATTATATGATAAAAAGACTGGATAATAGGTTAAATGTAACCTCGTAGACGTTGATATATTGCAGTATTAAATCAACTATTTAATAACAAAACAATTATTTATTTGTATATTAATTATCTATGAAATTACTAATTTTACACAATACTCTGAATTTTTAACAGCTAAAATTGACTATTTTTTATGATTTGTAAAAAAGTGGAATTTTAAAAAATATGCGTTTCAATTCGAATTTTTCACCTTCATAAGCGTCGAATTTTAATTGGTCGTTTGACGATGTACCAGATATAGTTTAAACATAAATAATATACGTTCTGATTTATTTGTTTATAAAAAAGGTCAAAAGCGCATAATCTTAATTAAACCCAAAAGCACCAGAAAGACACAAAAAATGTAAGGTAATTTTTTCGAAGTAAAAGTTTTAAAAGAATTTCGAAGTAAAAGTTCTAAAAGACGCTAAAATTTCGTGAAAAAAACCCATTTATATTGTTACAATAAGTGCTTTTGTTTAGTTTTTGTAGTTTAAATTAGAAATTATGGTAATATTTACATAAAATATTCCAATTATTGTTAAGTGTTTTTTATAATAGTCCAGAATAAGAAAAAAATAAATAAAAATTATTGTGACAACATTATATTTCTAAAGAAAAATTTTAATAATTTCAAATAAATATTTTGCAACAAAATTTATAAGTTTTTTTATTTCTATCATTTTCTATTCGTTTTTGCGTTTAGTCCTCACGTAAATAAAAATGTTTTAAATAAAAATGTACTTCTGCTATAGGTAATTAAAAAAACGCTTTGTTTTTATGCATTATTAATTTTATTTGCAACGTGTATTAATTCGGTAAGAGTTTTCAATTTTTATAATTTATTGAGTGTTTATTGAAACTCCAACATTTTTTTCTTTTTCTAGGATTCGTGCCCATTAACAGAAACAGAATGGAAAATATCAAAAAACCGCTGCAGCGACCTCATGCATGATTTTTTAGAAGGAGTGGGCCCCTACGAACTTAAACTGATTTTACACAACTTCATAATCATTGAGCAGAAATTTAGTTTGGATGAGCTAAACGACCGAATAAACGGATTTAACTATGGACGGACTGACTCAAAAAACAGGCCCACCACGATTCGCAACCTTGATGTTGACAAGGATCACGGTTTAAAACAAAAAGCCTACCAGTTTTTTTGCTTGTTTCGACTGCTTCCTCTTATTCTAATTGATTTGGTGCCATCAAATAGTACTTACTGGGATTTTTATCTGGAATTACGAGTAATCGCAGATATCTTGTTTGCTCCAAAGTGGAGTGTAGGACTGTGTCGTTATTTTGAAGAACTTTATTTTGAGCATTTGACCCGTTTTAAAGAATTGTTTCCGGATAAAAAACTTTTACCAAAACATCATTTCTTGCTTCATTATGGACTTTTTGCTGAAAATACCGGTCCTCCGTCAAAAATGAGCGTAGCATCTCAAGAAATTAAACATAATTGGTTCAAGCGCAAAGCATCTACTATGTGCAATTTTAAAAACGCTCCATATTCCTTGGCAAAAGCGCATCAGTTCAACGCCTGTTTAAACATATTAAGTGGAAATCTATGCAAATACAATGCTGAAGTTGAAAATGAAATAGACTTTATTTTTGAAAAAGAACTGCTTGAAGGGACAGGCCTTGCAGGAGAATTAGTCTGTTGCGCCTCCAAATTTAAAATTTCCGGCCAAATATACTGCAATAATGACATCATAACTGTTAGGAAGAAATCTAAAGAAAATGCCGAACCTGAATTCGGCCTACTTCAATGCGGTATTTCAACTGGAAATTTCGAATATCATAAAATTCACTTAGTTTATCAACCGCTAAAAACAATTTCAATCGAAAAACTGTTACACTGCTACCGAGTCGAAATGAAACAAAAAACAGAAATTATACCATTTCAAAACCTCATAGATTTTCATCCTCTAGATGCGTATAGCAGCGAAAATAAAAATATTTTTTATATTATGCCGAGATATTTCGTGTTTTAAAAATAACTTCCTTAAATTGATATAAATAGTGAATCACTTTTGACGCAAGTTGAACCGCATTAGCTTTGAAGTTGTAAAAAATGAACTTAATTTTAACACTGTCTTTGGTTGTAACGCATTTGAGTGCTTTTTTCACAAAGCTGTAAATTCACGCTGTTATGGGGCTCTATACAAGTTATAAGTATTGATTTTTTTTCCTCCACAAAAACAATGGTTTTTTTTACTAACAAAATTAATAATAGTTTGCATTTAACTAAGCGAAATAGTAAAAATTACTATTTCATTTGGTAGTTTCATAATTTCTACCAAATAAATTCGTATTAGTTACTAAAATATTAGTAATAATTACCCAAAATCGATTTTTTAGAGATTCATATGATAATGCACTTTTAATATTTCTATTGTTGGAAAACTTAACGTTATGAGTGGCTCGCCTTTTTTCGTTGTGCTTGAACTTTGGGTAAACAATGCACGGAAACTGACAACAAAAAAATGGACGCAAACCTTTTCAAAAGAAACTGTGTTGCAGTTTTTTCACAATCGTTTACAATTTTATCCGGAATATAAACAAAAGCAGCTTGAAATTATGCTTCTAAGAAGAGATCCAGACTTGGACCTGCCAACGTTCGTGGAAATTGATTTTGAAGAGGTCAAATCGGGAGATTACCTTCAAATCAACGCAAATATATTGGTAATTAAATGTTTTAATTGGTTTTTTCTAGAAATTTAGTGGTTTTCTTCATTTTAAGTTGCGTCTGAATGGCTTAATATTTCTTAATATTGATAAATAAAAATTTAGTAAATAAAGAATTTGAAACTTCCCAAAATTAATACAAAATTTATTTTCATTTATCGAGGTTGTTTGCTTAAAAAGGGATATTTTAAAAAATGTGTTTTTAATATTATTTTATTTTTTTAAAAATTTTTTGCCCGCTTAGTTTAAATTGGTTTCTTTACGTTCCTATATTGCTAATCGGTCGCTGTTATATAGTTTTGTTTTTGTAAAAATATCATCTTCTATTTGCAAACTTTACAAAAAAAACTGTCAAAAAATGAACAAAGTTTCTAAGGTATTTTTGTAAATTACGTTTTGTTGAGCCATAAGCTAAAGCTATTTAGCACCAAAAGTAATTATTAAAAAACCTATTGTATTCAGAAAATTTATTTCGTTTATTAGGAAACGATATAATAAATTTTTAATGTTACAAACAAAAGTTTTTGTAAGTTGTAAAGTTATTTCAATATAAAACATGTGCATATTACAAAAATAAATGATTGGCTTAAATAAACAAAAAAATGTGTGTAGAAGTAGAATTATATCCATGTGTTCCTAAGCGACACTGATAAAATTGATAAACTTGATAAATTGATAAAATTGATAAAACTGATATAATTTTTACCAGGAAAGTTTTTACAGGCAACTAGATTCAATATAATCTTTGTATGATATGGGTTTAGGATGAACCTAGACCTCCAGTGTACGAAGTCACGGATGTAGTGCCTCTAAACTCAACGGCACTAAATTCAGTTTCTGGGTTTGAATTCCAAGACGTCATTGACGCTGATGAAAGCCAAAATTCGGAGGAAACGGCTAATCTGAAAGGTGAATTCACAGAACACAGTGGAACTATTAAAAGCCTTGGAGTTTTCGATTGACAATTTTTGGAGCTTTAAAGTATACACCCTGAGTCTTAGAGCTTTTTTTCAAAATTGTTGGATAACTAAAAAGCAATGTAAATCTTTGATTAAGTTCATTTTAAGTAAAATAAAAATTTTCAAAATCAAGTTAAAAAACAAAATTTAATGATTGATAAAAATGAAGCTAAATTAACGTAGAACGTATTTTTAATTGTATTAAAACAAACTATAAATGGCCAGAGCTCCAGAGCAACAAACAAGTTTATTAACACCACTCATGCGTGGCGGGAGCGTGCCACGCGATTGAACTTTACGGCAGCGCGCAAACCAATAAACAGAGGTGGCCAAAATTTAAAATTTAAAATTTTTTAATGTTCTTTCTTGTATCATTTTTATTTCAACTTTTGCACTGATATTAAAAAATATTTAAAAATAAATCGTACTGCACAAGTTTTGATTTTGGGTTTTTGCGATATCCTACAAGTTTACGCAACTTTTTAACTGTTCCGGTGTCCATGGATTCCCTTTCAAAACAAGAAAACGTTTCACAAGAACGATCTTTGAATTCAAATGAAAGCTTCAATCAATCCACTCCCTACAGTCAATTCAAATTCTCTTCTGCGAAGGTAAATTGTAAATGTTTGTTCAAAAACCGAGTAGAATTTTACTTTTTAATCTTGCTGAATTTTACTTTTAGAGTGACACAATTTTATAAATCATAAAAATTTTTGTTTTGCGGCTATATGTAGCTTGGTTCTTATGTTTAAAATTTATTTTATAAAGTTATTTAAAAATAAAACCGCTCCAAATTATGGAAGAATAAACCGTATTGATTGAATTCACAAAACTGCATGGAGATATGAACTAAATTTCCGTGGTTGTGTCTTCTTTTTTTTACAAATTGGAACGCAGCACCGATTTTTTAAAATATTAAAATATAAAAATAAACAAACATTAGTCAATTTTAACTGTCGAAAAATTCTTTTTTTTAGATTAATTTATTTGATTAATTGATTGATTAATTTAATATCATAATATTTTAGCTAAAAATTTTATCAGCTTTGTTTTTATTAGTCAAATAAATACAGCAAGTCATCAAGGTCATCCATGGTTAATTTTGCTTAAGTAACTAAGAGTCGAGGCCAAATGCTGATATAAATATTTTCTAAAAATACGATTTCATCATGATAAACTTTTACACTTCCAGTTTTTCGGTAAAGTGTTTTTTTACGACTTTAGTTATTGGATAAAATATACAAGCAAAAATTTTTGTTGTTTTCAAAGCATTTATTAAGACTGAAATTCTATATTAAAAATTATACTACCGTGGAATTCCACTGAGTGGTATCTTTTTTTAAATCAATAAAATTATAGAAAGATATATATAAAAGTAGATTTATAAATAAAGAAAATTATGTAAAGATGCCAATGGTGCTTTTTAATCATCTTTATTTATGAATATATTGTTTAAATCCTAAATATTTTGTAACAAAAGAAATATATAACTAACTTTAAGATACAGAGTAAAGACGTTAAAAAAATTAATAAAAATAAGAAAAAACTACATGAATTGTAGAATTTAGGAAAGTTTCCTTAAATAATCACGTTGCATCACGAATTAAATATCATTTACCACATAGTACTTTTACGCTGCCTATAATTCAAAGTTTACAATTATAGGCATTCAATCTGGACAAAATCTTTGAAGATAACGATATGTGGAATGATATCCTAACGCACTTTACCTCCTTAAACGCACCAAATTTTAAAGTTTGGCGTCAAAGATTGGTGCGGCTTTGCGCAAGATGGCTCTTCACACAAAGCTTATCGTAAGGTTTATTTATATTTTTCCATTGTCACTTATAATTTAATTAATAATTTAGATTGATAAAAAATATGTAACAAAACAAGTTATTCATTGAATGATGGATGATCACTGCATTTTTTTATCACCGCATTTTTTGATCATTTCATTTTTTGCATCACTCATGAAATGATGATCGCTGCATTTTTTGACAGTTGCAAATTAATAAGTTATTAATTAAATGCACAAAAATGGTAACTTTTATGTTATGCCTTTTATTAAGGGGGGGGGTGTTCCAGAGACAAACACATTATCTCAATATTTTTATTGTTCCTTTTGGAAATATTTACAGCCGGTTTTTTCTAGGTGTCCGAAGTTAATGGCTTGTGCCTTAATTTCGACCACTATAAAAAAAATTTAAACCTCCACTGTTCTTTAAGTGTAACAGAAATTTTAAAACTTTTCCCTGAAATAACAAAAATAGCTATCGTTTAATTTTTAGACCAAATTTTGGGTCGATTGGAAAAACCAGAAAAAACTTAGCCACAAAAATAAAAAAGGTGGCCAAAATTAAGTCAGTTACCCTACGGTAACTGACTAATTTTTTTATAGTGGTCGAAATTAAGGCACAAGCCATTAACTTCGGCCACCTAGAAAAAACTGGCTGTAACTATTGCCAAAAGGAACAATAAAAATTTTTAAAGGTCGCAAATTTATCCTTAGGTATTATTATTGGTACATATAACTTAATTTTTTCCCGTTTGCAAACTTTAATAGTTATTAGCAAGTCTTAATATAATTATGTCAAAACCTTAAAAAACAAGTTTTTAAAAAACCTATTTTTGTTGAATTTTTTTGGCTTAAAAAAACGTGAAAAAAGTCAAACGAGCAAAAAAATCCTTGTAAATACAGTAGTACGATGATATTTGAAAACAGCAAAACACGGCAGGTTCTTTTAAATAAATTTTAAGGTGGCCGAAATTAACGGAATCTTAAAATGCGCAGTTAGTTAAACGCATTTCAAAGAGAATTTGAATAAAATATCGAAACATGAAATTTAATATTTTTGAGTCTTAAATAGAAGATATATAAAAGTTATATAATGCTTCGTTCTAAATTTGATGCAGTTTAAAAACAAAGCAAAAATTAAGAAAATCACAAAAATCACTTTTTGTATGAAAATGTTGATAATGCAGAATAACACAAATAAAAAACATTCGCAAAAAACCTTTTATTCAACATTCATCCTATTATTTTTGTGCTAGTTCTTTTGTGTTTTAAAAATAAGCCAATTTTCTAACACCCTAAATTGGTGGCCAAAATTAAGGCCTGGCCGAAATTAAATCAGATACCCTATGTACAATACAATTTATAAATTAAACAAAATGCACATTTATTTAAAAATGTTTTTAAAGCCATAAATAGTACTTACGGTACCCTATGGTTTTTGTTTAGAAAAAAAGCTCCTTCAATAGCAGATCGTGCTCTAATGGCCTTCTCACTTGTGAAACGATTCCCTTTCTGGGCAACGGGAGAAGACCCAAATATGTCATGGGTAAGTTGGCCTTTATAAAGATGTAGTATACTAATTCGGGGTTGTGCTCTTGTGCTGTATAATTAATGCCAATTAACGTATTAGATATTGAGAAAAACATTAATTACACCAAAAATTAATTGTCAATAGTTAACGAGTTAGTAAAAAAATACCGCTTGATAAAAATGAATGTTCATTCACCACATTTCAAATTAAGTCATAACTTTTTAAAAACCCCAGTAGGGTACTAAAAAGATAGGGTATTTGCTAGAATAAATTATGATGATGAAAAAGTGTAAGATTTAAATTTGATTTAATTGCAAAAAGTATCGAATGCTTCGTGTAATTTAAAAAAAAATTTTTTAATTTTGATTTTTATCTTTTGTTATTTTTTAGAGTTATTCTGATATTACCTATTAAGAAGCCAAAAACAATTTGTTTACAAAAAAATTGATAAAATATTCCATGGTGTTTGGTTTAAAAAAAATATTCATAAAACTAATACAAACATAGAGCGAAGCTCCGGAACTCAGAATTCCGTCAGATAGTGTTCAGTGTGCAATTTTTAGCACACTTATAATTTAACCTAAAGTGCCTTGACTTGAATTTGATTTAAAAAAATCGAAACAATTATAACGATTCTATGATCGACACAACCCTTGGATTTTTTGATTTTTGCAATTATCAAAAGAAACACTTTAAAGATTTTATTACTGATTCTGGAGAAAAATTTACGAATTATGTATGAGCAAAAAAATATTGTTATATTTCAAAAAAAAATGAAACTCAGGGTTTAAGTTTTATTGATCTTATTAATTTTTATATCGATGTATTATCAGAAGATTAGCTGTATATTTAAAAACATGTGAAGTTATTTCAATTTCAATTTATTTTCTTTTGATTGTTTTAGAGTCATATATTCGACGTCACCACCAAAAGAGGATTTTTGGGTGACTGCATTTACAATATGGCTCCACCAAAAAGTGTACCTGAAACAAAGAAAAGAAAGTTTTCATCTGAAACTATCAATGATGTTACAGCAGAAGCCCTGCGACGAAATATTGCCGGAAATTTGGTCGCACCGACAGAGCATAAAGCAGAAATCCTGGAGGGAATGACACAGCTTTTTGAATGGAGACGTTGCTGGATAGAGGATAAACTTCCTACAGCGCAAGAAATTTTACAGCAGTATCCGGCGTTTACTCAAATGCCTGAATTGGTGAGAAATACATATATTTTTTGCCTGTTATGTGATTTTAAAAAGCAATTGTAAACGTTAAAAAATTTAATCAAGTTAGTTCTGAAACACTTGGATAATTTGGAAAAAAAAGACAAAACTAACTATTTTTTGTTATTGATGCATTGGAATCGATTTAAAACAATTTTTTGAGAAATACGCTAAACAGATATCACTTTAGATTAAACACTAAATCTTTCTGCATAATGAAGGTACTGTCTAAAAAATGCGGCAACAAATTTCTATCGAAAAATCAATATTTTTAAGTATATATATGCATAATATAATTTTGCATAGTTAGCATATTTGTTTTTTAATTAAAGCTCCGATCCATTGGAGTGATATTTGGAGCATAGGCAAACATGTGCAATAAAAAACACCCAAAACAAACGTACAAAATAAAAAAACAACAAAATTAAAACTTTTCTTATGTTCAGATTTAGATACATAAAAGTGCATATTAAATTATTTTTTGTTTTTAAATTTTTTTTTAATTAAATACTAAAAATTATTGATTCACAATGTGTATTTGCTTAATATGATTAGATTTTATTTGGTTTTTTTTTAAAGAAATTATTTTTGCTATTTTTTTCTATTATCTATTTTTCTTTCTGAATTAAATAGTTTTAATTTTACTTAACCTTGAAATATTTTTTTAGATTATTTTATACGCACTTCCGGGAGTATTCTAATGATTTTTAGTTAACATTAAAAAACTTAATTTACAAAAAATGGCAAAATAATGTATGGCATTACTTTTTAATTATTCATAAAATTGACACAAAAATAGAGTAAATTTCGAAAGTCGTGGGTGCTTTGGGAACATTGACAGATTTGGAACGCCAAAACCGGAGCTCTGTTCTGGTATTTTGAGCTCTGTAGAACCTGATTTTTCAGATAATATAATATTGTAACTGTTGTGTTTTTAGATTTCTTGCGAATTCACACGTCTGATTAGTAAACAAATAGACTTCCCAGAAAAATGGCTAAAAGTGGCAGATTTTCTTGTGCAGAAGGGCTTGTATCAAAATGACAAAGAAAGTCCCTTTTTAAAACACGTTTTTCATCATTTTGGACTGCAGTACTATCCTGTAACAAAGGAAAATGCAGATTGGTTTCAAGAAGATCTGAAAAACTTGGACAAAGGTAAGTATAAAATGTAATTTTTATATAGTAAAAGCAGGCAAATATTTTTTAATTAAATTAAACCCATGTTATGCACTAATGAGTTTTTCTTAGAAAATGTTTTGATAAATTTCCCATTTAAATAAAACTCGCTACAGCTTAATCCAACCACACTAGTTGATAAAGGTTTGTAAATAGCAGTGGCCATTGCCAAATTATATAAAGTTTGACAAAAAAGTCTGATTTCAGTGTAATATAAATAATAATTTATTTCGTTAAAAAAAGGACATACGTAAATTAGTGAACCATGCATGTATCTAACACAAAAAGACATTAAATAAGTATGATTTTTACCGAAAATTGTGTTGTTGAGCTCTTTAATCCGTTTAAATGTATATAAACATATAACACCTGGCTGACCGTGATAATTTGCAATATTAATTTGAATATATTAACCCTTTTGGATTTTTCCTCTGCAAAGTCGCAGAAGATCCACTGCTCAGTGTATAATTTGGTGGTCGAACGCCAAGTTTCACACTAAACTGCACAGTCGCAGAATATTTTCTGCCGATTTGAAGCGGTTTTGGACGAGAAAGTCCCATAGGGTTTAAACAAAGCAATTAAAAATATTAAACAAAAAGTTTACCATTAAAAGTTAAATAAGTTAATTTGGCAATTTTTTATTAAATTAATCGTTTTAGAACAAAAATGTTAGGTTTTTGGGAGATGTTAGTTATATAAAAACCAAGTAGATTATGTAATTTATGTTGTTTTTTGCTTTAGCTGAATACCCACTTTTGGCTTTCCTGCTTCTACCCGGTCTTATAGAACCTCAGTCCTTTCGGAAAAAAGGAGAAAAAACCGATAAGCTTTCAGCGCTTGGTGTCATGGATAAGCTTATTAAATTTCTTAAGGTAAAAATTATACAGTAAACAAAAATATACAATAAACAAGAATACAGCTTGGTTATTTTCAATATCGTTTTTATACACCACTTTTTAAAGTAAAAGATTTTATTGAATGAATATTAATAAAACTAAACAGAAAATACGCTAGGGTACTAAAAAGCTTAAACTTTAAAATTGGTTTAATTCTGAAAAGTATTAAATGAATAATGCCATTTCAAAAACATCATATACCAAAAAATGACGTTTGGTTTTTGGTTTATGGTGTGTTCTAGAAAATTTTTATAATTACAAAATGTTAAATATAAAGAAGCGAAATGGCCTTTTTGTACATAGTTCGCTTCTTAAAGTGAAACTTTGACTAATTAACTAATAATACCAGAATAACAGCAAACAAAAAACACACCATTGGAAAAAACAAATATTTTTTTTCATACGGCAGTACTCAATTACTACTTTTTTAATTGAACCAAAATTAAACTCACATTTTTAAGTACTCTAGCAAGATTTCTATTGAGTTTTGTTAATATTTGTTCAGTAAAAAAATTTTTTTTGAAAAATAGTGTATAAGAACAATATTTAGAATAACCAAAAAGGATTTAATTTATTAACTCGTTAACGAACCTAATTTTTAGTAAAAAATAAATTTTAATCTCTGTGTGACCTGATACACCGATTAGTTTTAATTTAAAAGCAAAATAAAAATACATCATACGAATTAGCATGCTGCACGATTATATGTTAAGAAAATTAACACAGATTGTTGGTAGAGGTCTGGAGCTCCAGTAAATTCAAAGCTTTGGATAAAGCTTTACGCATAAATGAGTTGTTTTTGTTTGTATTAGTATACTATCTAACTATTTATTAGGTAAGAATTGTGTTAGAAAAAATATAAAGAATTGATGAAACACATATCTAAAATTGAGGCTGTAGCAAACTAGGGAAAATTAACTAAAAATCCTAATTAATAAAGCTTGTTGTGGTATAAATAACACTCATGGCAACTTGCTTTGCTTGTTCAGAAACTTAAAAAACAAATATTAACTGGTAATTGATATTATTTTTTTAATAATTAAATTTTAGCCCAGCACCTCATCCCTTCAAGCGGAAATTCGAAACTACCGTACAGGAGAAAACGCTCATTCTGAACCGTTTTTACTTTGCAAAAAAAGAACAGCGGCTGTTTACGACAATCCTGCACAACTGTGGCTGGTTATTGACTACACGGCGATTGAAATCGAAAAAAAATCGAAGTTGGCGTTGGACTTCTTCTTCAAAGTTTTTACGTTTTCAACTTGCAGTACGCTCCGGAACTCAAGCATATTTTTGGCTTTTTTGAGATGATTTTCGGCCTTAAATCCAGTATTGAGTATCGCCAGCCGGCCGCTAAAGAACTTTGTGCGGCATTTAAAGCTTTTGAAAAAACGGAAAATGAAAAGGAAAAGAAAGTGTTTGAATAAATAAGCATAATAAACAATCAAATGGGGATTTTTATATTAAAAAAAACTTTTTTTAAAAAAAATAGACACATCCTTTTTAATCAAGATCTACCTATAAAATACAAAAATAAATAAATAACTATGTTAATGTATATCTTGACCCTTGAAAAAAAATTCTAAAAGTTAGGTGCGCGTTTTTGAAACGCGCTCCTAAAAATTTTAAAAAAATCTGAAAAAACTCAAAAAAATTAACAATACTTAGAAAACATATTGTACTAATCTTTTCTCCATAAAAACAGTCATAACTTATTAAAGTATGAAAATATTGAGGTTATTTTGAAACCAAACTATATCATTTTATTTGTATTTAAACGAACAACAAAATGATGTTATCAAAACATATTTTATTCAATGTTGTTACGATTTTACAGTTCCAATTAGAAAAAAAAAACAAATAACAGCCAATAAAATATAAAATTCTGATAACACCACTGTGTTGTTTGTTTAAATACAAATAAACTAATAGTTTGGTTTTTAAAATAACCACAATATTGCACAAACTGTGAATTTTTCGGCTAGCAAAAGATTAATTATGTATTTTAAGTATTTGTTAATTTTTTATAAAATTTTTTTACGGATTTTCTTTAAACCTTTAGGTGGGCGTTTAAAAAACACGCAACTAACTTTTGAATTTTCTTTTCGATATTCAGAACATACATGAACATGGTAATTTATTGATTTTTGTATTTTTGTGGGTGGAGCTAAAGAAGAGTCTGTACCATTTAAAAAATTTATATAGGATCACTTACAAAAAACTAATTTATAGAAAATTACATCAATACAATACATTAGAATAAATATAATCTACACTTTAAAAAATAACATATAAATAAATTTATTGCCTTATTTGCGCGATATAAAAATGTTTTATTGTATGGGTAATCTCTTAAGTTCAAATTATTACAATTGTTTCAAAAAATTAATTTTTCCTATTTTGGTTTTTGAGTACAAAATCAAAAGAAAGTAGTGTTTGGTTTAAAAAACAGTGGATTATCAGTGACAGTTATGCAGTTATATAGGTGTTAGAATAAATTTAATGGGATTAGTTTGGCTTTGTTAGCCAGAAAAATCGTTAGTGAAATTTTAAATGCTCAATTGTTTAAGTTTTTTTGATATTATGCTATAGTTTGTACAAAAATATACACTATTGAAAAACCTTAGTTAGTGGAATATCATTGTTGGTAATTTAAATGGTAACTCGAAATTTATTAAACTTTAGATTTTATGTTATTTCAGTCCCATTTATCTTTAGAACTATAATAACTTTTTAATAAATTTAAAAAAATAGTTTGAAAAAAAATATTTAAAAAAATATGACATTAAATAGTTCAAATATGACAATTTAATAGTCCAATAAATTAGTCAAAAACAAAGTCTATATTTAGAACTACAAGGAGGTTTTAAAGCTAAAAAAACTGCAAGCTTTTATGGAGCTTTAAAGTTCAGACTTTAGAAAAAAAAATCTATTTATTGTAGAAAAGAAAATTTTTATTTATTTTCCTATTTTAATTTTTCTAGTGCAAAAAATTTTTGTAGATGCTATAGTATTTTTAAATAAATTTTAATGTTATGATATATGAATTTATGCCTATCTTAAGAATATAACGTTGTTATGGATGCTAAAAATTTATGTTTTGTGTATTTTTGTTTATCATCTTGTTTGATTTTAAAGTTACGGTTTTTTTAATATAATTACATAAGCACATGTAAAAATATTCGTTTATAAAAAATGCTGTGTGTGAAAAAATGTGAAATAATTACTTAACTTTACGGGTAATTAATTTAGTTGTCTTGCATGCTTTCAATTCATTAAAGGCAGGATCAAAATAGAATACTGGGTAAAATAAACTTTATTGCATTGTATTTTCTGTGTGCTACTTACTATAAATTGTGTATGTTTTGTTATGTGAATTGACGCTTATATTAAAATACAAATATTTTTTGTTTGGAATTTAAGGCTTATTTTACACTGAACGTGTTAGATATAACTATTGCATTGTTTTAATGCTATAATCCCATATAAGCTTGAGGACGGTAAATTATTTTTTACTTGATTATTCTGTTTTGGACGACTTTTGTTATTTTGTTGGTTTCTATTCATCCTCTGTCAAATAAATAAAGAATTTTTCAGCGTCCTTCCTGGCCTATATAGGATTCACATCATTTTTACTTGCTTTAAACTTACCGGAAACAGTTTAAAACTCTGTTTATGGGGTTAAAATTTAATGTTTAAGCTGTTTTTTCATGATTGTCATGCTTTAATAAAGTTATAATAAACAAAAAAGTCATAAGGTTATAAATTTTTTTGTGAAACGTTAGTATTAGGTGAATGTGATTATAAATTTATGTCACTATAGTTATATTTTGTTTGAGTTATATTTGCATTGTATCATTTTTAGTTTGATATGACCATAAATGTTATGCCATTTTGTTTGAATAAACATTGTTTTGAGTCTTATTACACTAAATACAAAGCTATTTTAGGACATTTTTTAATTACCAATTTAATAGCAAATAAAATCACCATATATTTAGTTAAAAAACAACTAATTAATCCCTATAAATAACCAACTTTCTAGCTATAATTACAAACAATATTACTAATTCTATAGTAATTAGTTACTAAAATATATAGTAGTTTTTACCGAATTATTGGTAAAAACAAGATTACTAAACACATTTGTAAACCATACCAAGATTTTGGTAACTTTTACCAAATATTTTACTGGCCCCCTCGCGACGATTTTTTTAGTAGTTTTCTACCACAATATTAGTAAAAAGTTACTATTTTGATTTAGAG
>JASAMX010033138.1:0-12888 GCA_030248175.1 Microlaimidae sp. YZB2_3
AAGTGCGCGGAGTGTTCAGAGCTTTTTCCCCTTAGCACGGGCGGTGCAGTGAAAATGTGCGCGTAACTTAGTCTAAGTCTATATTTTCAACGCAATTTATCGATTTATTGATTATCAATTTATTGATTTTTAGGCGTAGTAGAGAACATGTCGGGCTTCAGTGTGCTCAAAATAAGCAGAGTGTTCAGATTTATTCCCCTTAGCACGGGTGGTGCAGTGAAAAAGTTACGCAGAACTTAGTCTAACTCTATATTTTCAACGCAATTTATCGATTTATTGATTATCGATTTATTGATTTTTAGGCGTAGTAGAGAACATGTCCGGATTCGTGTGTCCGAAGTGCGCGGAGTGTTCAGAGCTTTTCCCCCTTAGCACGGGTGGTGCAGTGAAAATGTGCGCGGAGCTGAATTTGAGTCTACTGGGGCGGATGTCCTTGGACCCCAGGCTGGCCGCCTGTTGTGACAGTGGAGAGAATTTTATTAACAAATTTCCAGAGAGCCCGGTGGCGAAGGCGTACACGAATCTGGCGGAAGAAGTGGTAAAGAATTGCGAGAAACTCACTGAATAAGGAATGAAGAAGGTTGGATTATAGTCGGACGACAACTGGATGGTGCGGTTTTTATAAGGGAAACCTGGGGCTTTGTGTTCAAACGAAACGGAGGAAAACATTGTTTTATGTTTTGCCTTGCTTTGATTTTTCTCCTCAGGTATATAAAAATGGTCATATTCCCGAGTTTAGCAGAAACGCAGGAACGGATTATTACCTGAGCTAAGGTCAGTTTAATTAAAAGTAGAAATTGATTATTCTTTATAAATACTAAATGAACAATGATTATAAAACTATCAAGTTTATATTGGTGATTAATTTGATTTCAGAAAATGTGATTTTGCTAATTTTTGTTATAATTTATAATAAAGTTTTTATCTTGTTACGAGTTTCCATTTTGTTCTTTTGTGTTTTGTCACGAAGCTGTCTGATCTACGTTTTAAAAAGTAAAAAGTAAGGTAACTGACTTAAATTCGGCTCACCTTAATTTGATTTTAACTACGGTTGTTATTTTTGCCACGAGCATAATTATGAAATAAATTTCCTATGATTAGATAGATGACATAAAGACCTATCTAGTCATAATCCAGTTCGCGTTTCATAACTTTGCAAAAATAACAGCCGGTAGCGGAAAAGGCTGACCGAATTTAAGTCAGTTACTCCACGCCAAAAAGTACGGTATTATAATTATATCATAATTGAAATCCGCAATTTAAAAAAAAACAAAACACAAACAATTGTTTAAAACAAGTCGTGATTATTTTTACGAAAATACCGATTCTATTTTGACAAACTCAATAAACGTCAAGCTTAATATTTTCATTTTAATTAAAAAAAAATTAAAAGCTCCTATGATATATAGATAAAAAAAGTTTTTAATTCACTGCGCAAAAAATTAAAATAATACTTGTATAATTTTTGTACATAATACTGACGTAAACTTAAAAAAAATTAAGCAGAAACGTAATGAATTTATCTCCAACATGATGAATGGTTTAAATGATGGTTATATTAATATACACATTAAAAAATAGGCGTTTATATAAATTGACAATTTCTAAAAAAACTGCTCATTTAAAATTTTTTTAAATTTAACATTTTTTAAATATTATAATTGGGTAATCCTAAAAATAACCGTAGTCTAACGACAAAACCAAAAAAATCTAATTTTGGTTGATTAAAACGCGTTTTTGGACTTATCTTGTATTTTTGACAAAGAACTAAGAACTTTTTTACTCTTAGATTACTTAAAATCAAACTTTTGGTTTTGTCCTTTAGACACTTTGGACTAGTGATAGTCCCCGGAGCTCAGAGAGAGAGAGAGCTCCGGAGCTCCATCCTATTTTTATACTAAGTTCGTGAATAATTAAAGAGTTATTAATTAATTAATTAACCGTTAATTATTTTGTCAAATTTTTTTTGTAAACTAAATTTTTTCCAAAATTTATACAAAACATAAAAATTGTCCTATAAATACAGCTAGAGCCGTTTAAAATGTATTGCAAGCTTAAATAAACTTCTAATGACTCATTTAAGAGGCGGAGCTTAGGAGCATGATATTGGAGGGTAGGAACATCACTACTTTGGACATAGTATTTCTGGGTTTAAAGGTGCAGTATAATAATTCATGGTGTATTTTATTTTGCGTTTTAATTAATATTAATCGATGTATTAGGTCACACTGAGAAAAAAAATTGTGTTACATCAAAAATTAATTCCCAAAGGTTAACTAGTTATTAACAAGAATATTTCTTGGTTATTTCCAATGTTGTTTTTTTATACACCATTTTTTTAAAAGAAAACATTTTTATTGGACAGATATTAATAAAAATAAAACGTAATAGAAATCATGCTAGGATACTAAAAAGCTTTAGTTTTAAATTTAGTTCAATTCAAAAAAATATTCTAGCAAAAGCCGAAACAAAGTTTCGAAAAAAAGCCTTATATTAAATGGAATAATATAAAGCTACATTAGTCTAAAAACTAAATGCCAGAAAAGACCGAAGCAAGTCTCTTTAAAACCTGTAAATTAACAACAGATTTTGTGAAATTTTCAGAAAAACAAAACCCGATAAAAACAATGCGTGTAAAAACTTTATTTTGCGTTTTTTAACCATTAATAAAACTTAATTCACATAAATTTCCCACAAAGTGAATTAAGCTTTAACATGAGTTAACCAGCTGTAAATACCACGGTATTAGTTAAGTCACACGTCGTCAAAACGATACAAAAAAAGTATAACGCAAGCGTCACAGTCACGATGAAAAATTTTTGTTAAAATAAATTATCGCATTGTGCATAAAATTTTGTAATTTATCATTATTTTCGTATAAAGCAAAACATACCGCCATATTAACGACTTTTTAAAACCAAATATCAAGTTCTAAGTCCGAAAAAAATTGAAAAATTCAGATTTAATATAAGGCGACTTTTAATTTAACAAATACTTTGACAGCTAATTTGTTTTATGTAATAAATACAAACATTAAAGAAAAAGTCGCCTTATATTAAAAATGATTTTTTCAATTTTTTTCGGACTTAGAACTTGATATTTGGCTTTAAAAAGTCGTTAATATGGCGGTATGTTTTTGCTTTATACAAGAATAATGATGAATTACAAAATTTAAAGCACAATGCGATAATTCATTGTGACCAAAATTTTTCATCTTGACTGTGACGCTTGCGTTATAGTTTTTTGTATCGTTTTGACGACGTGTGACGTAACTTAACCGTGGTATTTACAGCTGGTTAACTCATGTTAAAGCTTAATTCACTTTGTGGGAAATTTATGTTAATTAAGTTTTATTAATGTTAAAAAAACGCAAAATAAATTTTATCGGGTTTTGTTTTTCTGAAAATTTCACAAAATCTGTTATTAATTTACAGGTTTTAAAGAGACTTGTTTCAGTCTTTTCTGGCATTTAGTTTTTAGACTTATGTAGTTTTATACTATTCCATTTAATATAAAGCTTTTTTTCGAAACTTTGTTTCGGCTTTTGCTAGAATTTCCGCCTTTTACTGCATTGAATTCAATGTCATTTATTAAAGATATAAAACATTAAAAAAGGTACTCATTTTAAAAGAAACGTCATGGTTTATTTTAATATCCAAAATTTCAATGTAATTTTAAGCAGTATACTCTACAACAATTAAGTCTGGGTAACCTCGTAAAATTGTATGGAACCGGAAAGGACCATATAAAATAGTGTGTTTTTCTTCTGTTTTTTTTTTTTCAAAGCACTATGGTAGGTATATCACGCCCTTAAAGGAGCACTGTCACAAATTAAATTCCTATAACGTCCGAACCGGACTGCTCCTTTAATACTGAACCGATTCAGCTGAAATTTAAAAATGTTGTATCCTTGTAGTGGAGCACTCTAAATATCAAATTTGAGTTAGGTTGGTTTGGTATTAAAGGAGCAGTCCGGTTCGGGCGTTATAGGAATTTGATTTGTGACAATGCTCCTTTAAAGTATTTTAAATCATTTTGAGAACGGGTTTAAAATGGTTTCAATTTTTTTATTAAGACCTGAATCAACCACTTTTTGGGGAATTAGCTTTTTTTGGACTTTTGTGCTTGATTTTTTTGGATTCATGGTTTATTTTTAAACAACATAACCACAAAGTTACTTAATAGGTAATTCAGTAAGGAAAAAAAGTGTCAAACAAGTACCCTAGTACCCAATGCGTAACTTGGAAAAAAATTGGTCATTTTTCACATGAACAGAGGTTTAACTAAAGGCAATAGAGCATATACTAGAATAAAATCAGGTGAGGCGGCAATTTAGCATCTACATGCAAAAAATCAGCTCAAAATATTTACCACAGGAAAAAAATTTTGGGGGACCCCAAAAAAACACGACAAAAAAGTTAAGCAAATTAAGCTTATTAGTATGAAATTCATATATGTTTAGTAAAAGTTTTTAGGTTTTTAGTATCAGAAAAATTTGTGTTATATTTCAGTCATGTAAAATGTTTAGATTTTTAATTGGCTAAAGAGCTATTTAAGGTTTTGTTGATTTTAGATGACGCCATCAACAACGGTTAACCGCGCAGTGACTTAACCCATTTAATATAAGGGAAAGAGCGCTCCGCGCTCTTCCCTGATTAAATGAGTACTGTCATTTTAAAAAAAAAAATTAATTTGTGTTTTATAGTGGTGTGTTTTTTGGTGTGTTTCTGTTTGCTCTTTTCTGGTATTATTTGTTAGCTTTTTGAAATTTTACTTTTAAAAAAAAGTGAACTGGCTAAAAAAAAGACATTTCACTTTTTTAAGTTTTACATTTTGGAATTTTAAAAATCTTCTAAAACACACCATAAACCAAACATTATTTTTAGAATATGATATTTTTAAAATGGCATTATTTATTTAATACTTTTTGTAATTGAACTAAATTTAAAATTTAAGCTTTTTGGTACCTTAGCATGAATTCAATGAAGTTTTGTTAATATCCGTTTTATAGAAATATTTTGTTTTGAAAAATGGTGTATAAAAACACATTGGAAATAACCACACGATATTCTTATTAATAATTTGTTAACCGTTGAGAATTGATTTTTGGTGTACTACAATTTTTTCTCAGTGTAACCTGATACATCGATTCATATTAATTAAACATCAATAAAAAATACACCATGATTTAGTATACTGCACCTTTAAGTGTTAGTTGCGATAAATTGATCCTAATATTGCTTGTTTTCAGACAGTAAAATTTTTATCAACTTCCACGTTTCACTTCTAAAAAGAATTTTATTTCGGCTGATGTCAACAGAAAAGCGTAAGCTCAAAGTAAGGTTATTTTAAATAAAGGTTTTACTTTTTGTTTAAACTTCTCTTCGCTTTTCTGATTTCAATTGTATTCTTTGTAGTTTCTTATTTCATCGTTTTTATTTTAAGCAAAGAAAAAAAATCTGAGTTTTATTTTTGCCAAAAAAATTTTTTTTCTTCGTGTCGCTTGTGGCATTCGCCGACTTTTATTATCTCAACCATCGGACACTAAGACGCTAGGCCAGATGACAAGAAAGCACTAAAACATTTTTATGGCTGAAAATTCAAAATAATAAGAATTAATAATTAGAAGAATGTCGCTGCGCCGGGTCGTGGTGACCGGTGTGGGCTTGGTAACTCCGCTGGGCGTCGGGGCGCCACAGAATTGGGCGGCGCTTCTCGCCTCCGCCTGCGGAATCGTTAGTTTGCAAGCCCAAGAAGAATATCGCAATCTGCCTTGCACCGTTGCGGCCCCCGTACCAGATAAGTCGGACGGTTGCCAGCACGGCTTCGATTGGTCCGCTGTTAGCCAATCGCAGCGCAGACAAACGTCACGGGGCATTGGTAATTTAAGAAAAAAAACTTTTAAAACAAAGTTAGATTTTCTATATTGTTTATAAAAAACGGCTGAAATTTTACCTTTCGCTTATTCGTTGACAATTATAAATATAACCAAAAACAAACAAATTAAAAAGCAATAAAAACATGTTTTGCTTTTATATTCCAAAATACTTGAAAGTTTATTGTGATTCAAGTTTTTCAGTTATGATCATTTTATCAACATTTTGATGTGTGATGTGTCAGTCGCCAGGTATACTATCTAGGAATGTCATTATAAAACTAATTTTTTATTCTAAAACAGTAGTCAAAGCCTAGTTGACTTTCCGTTCCTTTTCTGTTGCGAACGATCTTGGGCTACAAACAAATAACAGACGTAATATATTTGAACGCACTCTTTGTGAAGCTTCCCAGATTGATTGATCTTCTTTATATTTTCTTTGTAAAACGGTTGACATTAGTTTTTTACGCAAACTCACAAATTTGCAAAAAGAATGTGAATCTAACTTATGCTTGGCGATTTGCATTAAAAAAGAAAATAGGCACAATTACAATTTTTTTGTTATGAAATATTATTGTCATAATCTTAAATTGTTAATTTTTTGCAAATATTTCCCATTAAATACCGTCACTTTTCCAAACTTAAATCTAAAAAACCTAAATGTTCCGTTCCCTGACGTTTCCCCCTGCCGCCAGTTTTCGCGTTGAAAGCCGCTGAGGAAGCTTGGCAATCCGCCAATTTGGAATGGTCCGCGCTGAGCGAGGACCATTTGGAGCGCGCGGGCGTGGCCGTGGGAATGGGAATGGTCCCGCTGGACGACGTTAGCGATACCGGACGCCTCCTGGACGAGGGGCGCTACAATCGCGTCAGCCCATTCTTCGTCCCCCGAATACTCACTAACATGGCGGCGGGTAGGTATTATATTCTTATTTAGTTATTTATTTTATTTTTATACAATGTGTCAGTCCATTCTTCGTGGCCAGGATACTCACCGACATGGCGGCGGGTATGTGTCCTTAATAGATTAATTTATATAATTTATACTATTTCATTTGTTTAACTGTAGAATTAAGGAGTCAAATTGGGAGGAAATATACGTTTTATACAAAAGTCAATTGAGCGCTACAATGATGTCAACCCATTTTCGTGCCCCGGATACTCACCAACATGGCGGGGGTTAGGTATTCTTATTTAGTTATTTATTTATTTTATTTTTATACAATCGCGTCAGCCCATTTTTCGTGCCCAGGATACTCATCGACATGGTGGCGGGTATGTATCTTTAATAGATTAATTTATATAATTTATACTATTTCATTTGTTTAACTGTAAAATTAAGGAGTCAAATTGGGAAGAAATATACGTTTTATACAAAAGTCAATTGAGCGCTACAATTGCGTCAACCCATTTTCGTGCCCCGGATGGCGGGTATATGGCAGAAAATTTTCAAAAAATGGCCATTCCAGACCCAAAATTGTTATCCTTGGCGATGCAAAAAGGGGGTCTAACCCCAAAACTTTCCTTTTGCCGACCCAAAAAAGGGAGGCTCTAGCCCATAGGTGGGCAGCTTCCCGGATTTTTTTTTGGGGGGAGGTATACCCGACCCCTGAAATTTGAGGGGGGTGTCTGAAAATTTTTTTGGGGATATACCTTTTTTTAGCGTTTTTAGTACTGGGACCCATTTTTAGCGTTTTTAGTACTGGGACCCCCAAATTTTAGGGGGGGGGGGGGGTTGTCGGCTATAATCGGAATTAGGGAAATATAACCGCCCAACACCCCCTTGCCCACCTATAATCTAGACCCCCTAAACCCCCCTCTGGCTACGCCCATGCCCATAGCATTCTATGTATACAAGTTGTCTTTAAAATTTCGCCATAACATTCTTTAATGGTAAATTTGATAAGCATTATAATATTTAGGTAATATAAGCATCAAGTACAAACTGAAAGGGCCAAATCATAGCGTGTCAACGGCCTGCACCACCGGCGCACATGCCATAGGCGACGCTTTCAATTTCATTCGTCTTGGAATGGCCGATGTAAGTGAAGTTCATAGGTGGGCAGCCTAGCCTCTCGTATTTTATTTTGGGGGGGTATACCCGACCTTTGAAATTTGGGGGGGGTGTCCCAAAAATTTTTTGGGGGTATACCTCAAATACCCCATTTTTAGCGTTTTTAGTACTGGGACCCTCCAAATTTTAGGGGGGTGTCCGGGATACCCCCAAATTTTAGGGAGGGGAATGTCGGCTATAATCGGGATTTTTAAGGGGGTATAACCCCCTCAATCACCCCCCTGCCTACCTATGGCATATGCTAGAGGCGACGCTGTCAAATTCATCCGTCTCGGAATGGCCATTTTTTGGAATTCTGCCATATACCCGCCATCCGGGGCACGAAAATGGGTTGACGCAATTGTAGCGCTCAATTGACTTTTGTATAAAACGTATATTTCTTCCCAATTTGACTCCTTAATTTTACAGTTAAACAAATGAAATAGTATAAATTATATAAATTAATCTATTAAAGATACATACCCGCCACCATGTCGATGAGTATCCTGGGCACGAAAAATGGGCTGACGCGATTGTATAAAAATAAAATAAATAAATAACTAAATAAGAATACCTAACCCCCGCCATGTTGGTGAGTATCCGGGGCACGAAAATGGGTTGACGCAATTGTAACGCTCAATTGACTTTTGTATAAAACGATATTTCCTCCCAATTTGACTCCTTAATTCTACAGTTAAACAAATGAAATAGTATAAATTATATAAATTAATCTATTAAGGACACATACCCGCCGCCATATCGGTGAGTATCCTGGGCACGAAGAATGGACTAGTCCTGTATAAAAATAAAAATAAATAAATAACTAAATAAGAATATAATACCTACCCCGCCGCCATGTTAGTGAGTATTCGGGGGACGAAGAATGGTTTGACGCGATTGCACACCCCTCGTCCAGGAGGCGTCCGGTATCGCTAACGTCGTCCAGCGGGACCATTCCCATTCCCACGGCCACGCCCGCGCGCTCCAAATGGTCCTCGCTCAGCGCGAACCATTCAAATTGGCGGATTGCCAAGCTTCCTCAGCGGCTTTAGACACGAAATTGGCGGCAGGGGGAAACGTCAGGGAACGGAACATTTAGGTTTTTTAGATTTAAGTTTAGAAAAGTGACGGTATTTAATGGGAAATATTTGCAAAAAATTAACAATTTAAGATTATGACAATAATATTTCATAACAAAAAAAGTGTAATCGTGCCTATTTCCTTTTTTAATGCAAATCGCCAAGCATGTGTTAGATATAGATTCACATTCTTTTTGCAAATTTGTGAGTTTTCGTAAAAAACTAATTTCAACCATTTAACAAAGAAAATATAAAAAAGATCTGGGAAGCCTCACAAAGAGTGCGTTCAAATATACTACGTCTGTTATTTGTTTGTAGCCCAAGGTAGTTCGCAACAGAAAAGGAACGGAAAGGCAACTAAGCTTTGACTACTGTTTTAGAATAGAATAAAAAATTAGTTTTATAATGACATTCCTAGATAGTATACGTGGCGACTGACACAACACATGTCAAAATGTTGATAAAATGATCATAACTGAAAAACTTGAATCACAATAAACTTTCAAGTATTTTGGAATATTAAAGCAAAACATTTTTTATTGTTTTTTAATTGATTTATGTTTTTGGTTATATTTATAATTGTCAACGAATAAACGAAAAGGTAAAATTTCAGCCGTTTTTAATAAACAATATAGAAAATCTAACTTTGTTTTAAAAAAGTTTTTTTTTCTTAAATTACCAATGCCCCGTGACGTTTGTCTGCGCTGCGATTGGCTAACAGCGGACCAATCGAAGCCGTGCTGGCAACCGTCCGACTTATTTGGTACGGGGGCCGCAACGGTGCAGGGCAGATTGCGATATTCTTCTTGGGCTTGCAAACTAACGATTCCGCAGGCGGAGGCGAGAAGCGCCGCCCAATTCTGCGGCGCCCCGACGCCCAGCGGAGTTACCAAGCCCACACCGGTCACCACGACCCGGCGTAGCGACATTCTTCTAATTATTAATTCTTATTATTTTGAATTTTCAGCCATAAAAATGTTTTAGTGCGCCCTTGTCATCTGGCCTGGCGTTTTAGTGTCCGATAGATGAGATATACAAGTCGGCGAATGTCACAAGCGACGCGAAGAAAAAAATTTTTTGGCAAAAAATATAACTCAGATTTTTTTTCTTTGCTTAAAATAAAAACGATGAAATAGAAACTACAAAGAATACAATTGAAACCAGAAAAGCGAAGAGAAGTTTAAACAAAAAGTAAAATCTTTATTTAAAATAACCTTACTTTGAGTTTACGCTTTTCCGTTGACATCAGCCAAAATAAAATTCTTTTTAGAAGTAAACGTGAAAGTTGATAAAAATTTTACTGTCTGAAAACAAGCAATATTAGGGTCAATTTATCGTAACTAACACTTAAAGGTGCAGTATACTAAATCATGGTGTATTTTTTATTGCTGTTTAATTAATACGAATCGATGTATTCGGTTACACTGAGGAAAAAATTGTATTACACCAAAAATCAATTCCCAACGGTTAACAAGTTATTAACAAGAATACCGTGTGGTTATTTCCAATGTTTTTTATACACCATTTTTCAAAACAAAATATTTCTACTAAACGGATATTAACAAAACTTTATTGAATTCATGCTAAGGTACCAAAAAGCTTAAATTTTAAATTTAGTTCAATTACAAAAAGTACTAGATAAATAATGCCATTTTAAAAATATCATATTCTAAAAATAATGTTTGGTTTATTGTGTGTTTTAGAAAATTTTGAAAATTACAAAATGTAAAACTTAAAAAGTGAAATGTCTTTTTTATAGCCAGTTCCCTTTTTTTTCAAAGTAAAATTTCGAAAAGCTAACAAATAATACCAGCAAAACAGCAAACAAAAACACACCAACTATAAAAGACAAATTAATTTTTTTTAAATGACAGTACTCATTTAATCAGGGAAGAGCGCGGAGCGCTCTTTCCCTTATATTAAATGGGTTAAGTCACTGCGCGGTTAACCGTTGTTGATGGCGTCATCGAAATCAGCAAAACCTTTAATAGTTTTTTAGCCAATTAAAAATCTAAACATTTTACATGATCAAAACATTACCCATATTTTTCTGATACTTAAAACCTGAAAACTTTTGCTAAACATACCTGAATTTCATTCAAATAAGCTCAATTTGCTTATGTTTTTTGACTTTCGCTTTTTTTGGGTCCCCAAAATTTTTTTCCTGTGGTATATATTTGGAGTTGATTTTTTGCATGTAGATGCTAAATTGCCCCCTCACCTGATTTTATTCTCGTATAATGCACTGTTGCCTTTAGTTAAACCTCTGTTCATGTGAAAAATGACCAATTTTTTCCAAGTTACGCATTAGGTACTGGGGTACTTGTTTGACACTTTTTTTCCTTTCTTGAATTACATATTAAGTAACTTTGTGGTTATGTTGTTTAAAAATAAACCATGAATCCAAAAAAATCAAGCACAAAAGTCCAAAAAAAGCTAATTCCCCAAAAAGTGGTTGATTCAGGTCTTAATAAAAAAATTGAAACCATTGTAATTCATTCTCAAAATCGTTCTAAAATACTATTAAAGGAGCACTGTCACAAATCAAATTTCTATAACGCCCGAACCGGACTGCTCCTTTAATACCAAACCTACCTAACTCAAATTCGGTATTTAGAGTGCTCCACTACAAGGCTACAACATTTTTAAATTTTAGCTGAATCGGTTTAGTATTAAAGGAGCAGTCCGGTTCGGGCGTTATAGGAATTTGATTTGTGACAGTGCTCCTTTAAGGGCGTGATATACCTACCATAGTCCTTTAAAAAAAAAAAACAGAAAAAACACACTATTTTATATGGATGGTCCTTTCCGGTTCCATACAATTTTACGAGCTTACCCAGACTTAATTGTTGCATAGTATACTGCTTAAAATTACATTGAAATTTTGGATATTAAAATAAACCATGACGTTACTTTTAAAATGAGTAACTTTTTTAATGTTTTATATCTTTAATAAATGACATTGAATTCAATGCAGTAAAAGGCGGAAATTCTAGCAAAAGCCGAAACAAAGTTTCGAAAAAAAGCTTTATATTAAATGGAATAGTATAAAACTACATAAGTCTAAAAACTAAATGCCAGAAAAGACTGAAACAAG
The DNA here is from genome assembly GCA_030248175.1 of Microlaimidae sp. YZB2_3. NCBI lineage: Eukaryota > Metazoa > Nematoda > Chromadorea > Desmodorida > Microlaimidae > Microlaimidae sp. YZB2_3. The sequence continues at coordinate 12,102 of JASAMX010033138.1, forward strand.
TCTCTTTAAAACCTGTAAATTAATAACAGATTTTGTGAAATTTTCAGAAAAACAAAACCGAATAAAAAAATACGTGTAAAAGCTTTAATTTGCGTTTTTTAAGACATAAATAAAATTTAATTAACATAAATTTCTCACAAAGTGAATTAACTTTTAACATGCATTAACCAGCTGTAAATACCACGGTATAAGTTACGTCACACGTCGTCAAAAGATACAAAAAAACTATAACGCAAGCGTAGTCAAGATGAAAAATTTTGTCAAAATAATTATCGCATTGTGCTTAATTTTGTAATTTATCATTATTTTTGTATAAAGCAAAACATACCGCCATATTAACGGCTTTTTAAAGTCAAATATCAAGTTTTAAGTCCGAAAAAAATTGAAAAAATCATATTTAATATAAGGCGACTTTTTCTTTAATGTTTGTATTTAATACATAAAACAAATTAGCTGTCAAAGTATTTGTTAAATTAAAAGTCGCCTTATATTAAATCTGAATTTTTCATTTTTTTTCGAACTTAGAACTTGATATTTGGTTTTAAAAAGTCGTTAATATGGCGGTATGTTTTGCTTAATATACGAAAATAATAATAAATTACAAAATTTAATGCACAATGCGATAATTATTTTAACAAAAATTTTTCATAGTAACTGTGACGCTTGGTTAGTCTTTTTTTTGTATCGTTTTGACGACGTGTGACTGCCGTGGTATTTACAGCTGGTTAACTCATGTTAAAGCTTAATTACTTTGTGGGAAATTTATGTGAATTAAGTTTTATTAATG
>JASAMX010033145.1:0-17573 GCA_030248175.1 Microlaimidae sp. YZB2_3
TCTTAGTTTTAGACTTATGTAGTTTTATACTATTCCATTTAATATAAGGCTTTTTTTCGAAACTTTGTTTCGTCTTTTGCTAGAATTTAAATAAGACGACAGTTTTAATTCCAATTGAAAAAATCTAATAACTAAACTAATGATAAAATCGTTTGTTTAAATTAAATCAATCTGGATTTGCTAGTTTAAAGGTATGCTTAGTTTTTATTGTAATTATAAAAACAATGTTTATTATATCCATTTAAAATTTTTTTTATTTTATTTTATTTAATTTTAATTTAATTTTATTTTATTATTTAATCATTCGTTTGCAAAAACAGCCAACTTGCACCATATTAAAGTGATTTTAAAAAAACAAACTATGAATTCAGTCCGATGTAAACAAACATTAGTGTGTTATCAGAATATGACATATTTTTTATTTATGGTTATCTGTATTTTTAACACTGAACAATTTTCTTTTTAAATTGAAGGGTTTTGACTGTCTTGTTTTTTATTTATGGTTATCTGTATTTTTTAAATTTTATTAATTATTAGATATAAAACACAAGAAAATATAAAAATCTAAGAGCATCATTGTATTGCTAATTGAAACTAAACTTGAAAAATGATCTGAGAATAGAGCAGAAAAAAGGACTATTTCTCCCTGGGCGTATGTTCAGAGTTCAGAAAGTAAGGATGTTGACGAGTCTGAGAACTCCGGAAGTTTCAGCTTATTTCTGTGCAAACTTCATAAATAATTAAAGAGCAGTACCAGAATATATTTGGTCAAATTTTATTTGGAACATTTTTTAAATTAAAAAAATAGCCCTAAAAATGCGGATAAAATAATTTAAAGCATGTTTTGAAATTAAAAATTAAAAAAATGAGCGCTGCAGAGCCAGACAATGAACCCACGGCGAATCGATGCATGGACATAACACGGTGGAAATTTACAAAACACAAATAATTTCTTTATTAATTATAATTATTTATATTATTTCTGCACCGAAGACTTAAAACCTTAAGAAATTGATAAAAAAAAATAATTATAACAATAATGAAAAAACAAATATTTTATTCAATACAAATTTGCTTTCAGACACTCGTAAAGTTTATTTTATATAACATGTACAGAAATAAGCTGAAAATTTCATTCACACATTTTGGGATAAACTTTATTTCAAAATCTTGAAAGCTTTTTGAAAGTTCAATAAAATTTTTCCCAAAATTTTGTGAATGAAGGATTTCCCCACTCCCCTACATGGGTTTATATATATTTTTACAAACTTATATGAAATAAACTTCCCGAGTGCTTGAAAGCAGATTTGTATTAATTAAAATATTTGTTTTTTCATTATTGTTATAATTATTCTTTGTTATCAATTTCTTAAGGTTTTAATTCTTCGGTGCAGAAATAATATAAATAATTATAATTAAAAAAAAATTAGCTGTGTTTTGTAAATTTCCACCGTGTTATGTGCATGCATCGATTCGCCGCGGGTTCATTGTCTGGCTCTGCAGCGCTCATTTTTTTTTAAATTTCAAAACATGCTTTAAATTATGTTATCCGCATTTTTAGGACTATTTTTTTTAAATTTAAAAATGTTCAAATAAAATTTAACCAAATATCTTCTGGTACTGCTCTTTAATTATTTATGAAGTTAGCACAGAAATAAGCTGAAACTTCCGAGGGTTAGTAAGGAGTTCTCAGACTCGTCAACATCTTTACTGTCTGAACTCTGAACATACGCCCAGGGAGAAATCGTCCCTTTTTCCTGCTCTATTCTCAGAGCATTTTTCAAGTTTAGTTTTAATTAGCAATACAATGATGCTCTTAGATTTTTATATTTTCTTGTGTTTTATATCTAATAATTAATAAAATTAAAAAATACAGATAACCATAAATAAAAAACACGACAGTCAAAACCCTTCCATTTAAAAGAAAATTGTTCAGTGTTAAAAATACAGATAACCATAAATTAAAAATATGTAATATTCTGATAACACCACTAATGTTTGTTTACATCGGAATGAATTCATAGTTTGGTTTTTAAAATCACTTTAATATGGTGCAAGTTGGCTGTTTTTGCGAACGAATGATTAAATAATAAAATTAAATAAAATCAAAATAATAAATAAAATAATAAAATTGTTAAATGGATATAATAAACATTGTTTTTATAATTTTTAATAAAACAGCACCAAAAGAAACAAAAAAAAAAAAAAAAAAAAAAAAAAAAAAAAAAACGATTTAATCATTAGTTTAGCTATTAGATTTTTTCAATCCGAATTAAAACTGTTGTCTTATTTAAATTCTAGCAAAAGACGAAACAAAGTTTCGAAAAAAAAGCCTTATATTAAATGGAATAGTATAAAGCTACATAAGTCTAAAAACTAAATGCCAGAAAAGACTGAAACAAGTCTCTTTAAAACCTGTAAATTAATAACAGATTTTGTGAAATTTTCAGAAAAACAAAACCGAATAAAAACAATACGTGTAAAAGCTTTAGTTTGCGTTTTTTAACCATTAATAAAACTTAATTCACATAAATTTCTCTCAAAGTGGATTAACTTTTACATGAGTTAACCAGCTGTAAATACCACAGTATTAGTTAAGTCACACGTCGTCAAAACGATACAAAAAAAGTATAACGCAAGCGTCACAGTAACCATGAAAAATTTCTGTCAAAATAAGTTATCGCATTGCGCATTAAATTTTGTAATTTATCATTATTTTCGTATAAAGCAAAACATACCGCCATATTAACGGCTTTTTAAAATCAAATATCAAGTTCTAAGTCCGAAAAACATTGAAAAATTCAGATTTAATATAAGGCGACTTTTAATTTAACAAATACATTGACAGCTAATTTGTTTTATGTAATAAATAGAAACATTAAAGAAAAAGTCGCCTTATATTAAATCTGAATTTTTCAATGTTTTTCGGACTTAGAACTTGATATTTGATTTTAAAAAGCCGTTAATATGGCGGTATGTTTTGCTTTATACGAAAATAATGATAAATTACAAAATTTAATGCGCAATGCGATAACTTATTTTGACAGAAATTTTTCATGGTTACTGTGACGCTTGCGTTATACTTTTTTTGTATCGTTTTGACGACGTGTGACTTAACTAATACTGTGGTATTTACAGCTGGTTAACTCATGTAAAAGTTAATCCACTTTGAGAGAAATTTATGTGAATTAAGTTTTATTAATGGTTAAAAAACGCAAACTAAAGCTTTTACACGTATTGTTTTTATTCGGTTTTGTTTTTCTGAAAATTTCACAAAATCTGTTATTAATTTACAGGTTTTAAAGAGACTTGTTTCAGTCTTTTCTGGCATTTAGTTTTTAGACTTATGTAGCTTTATACTATTCCATTTAATATAAGGCTTTTTTTTCGAAACTTTGTTTCGTCTTTTGCTAGAATTTCCGCCTTTTAATGCATTGAATTCAATGTCATTTATTAAAGATATAAAACATTAAAAAATTTACTCATTTTAAAAGAAACGTCATGGTCTCCTCATGATATGAATACAATTATTTTCATATCCAAAACTTCAATGTAATTTTAAGCAGTATACTATACAAAAATTAAGTCTGGGTAACTCCGTAAAATTGTATGGAACCTGAAAGAACCATATAAAATAGTGTGTTTTTCTTCTGTTTAAATTTTTTTAGTTAGACCTGATTTAACCACTTTTTTGGAAATTAGCTTTATTTGGACTTTTGTTTTGTGCTTGATTTTTCTGGATTGATGGTTTATTTTTAAACAACAAAACCACACCATTGTAAATGGTTTTTCCAGGTTCCATACAATTTTACGAGGTTACCCAGACCAGTCTTTTCTCGCATTAAATTTTTGGAGTGATTGTAGCTTCATAGTATTCCATATAAAAAAGACTTTTTTTCTGTTTCGATTTTGATAAATTTCCGTCTATTGAAACATTGTATCCCGCAGCGCTCACACGTCACCCAAGATTTATTTCATTTTATTTTTTTAAATATTTTTATTGTTGCCATATGGCTGCTAATTAGTGGTAAGGATATTTTTTCGCTCTTCCCGTTGAAAATTAGTAATTTTTATAAAAAGGTAAGGAATTATAATTTAAACCAAAAAAATAACCACAAGAGAATGTGTATTACTGAATGAAGTTACTTAATATGTAATTCAGTAAGGAAAAAAAAGTGTCACACAAGTACCCCAGTACCTAATGCGTAACTTAGAAAAAAACTGGTCGTTTTTCACATGAACAGAGGTTTAACTACGGGCAATAGAGCATATACGAGAATAAAATTCAGGTGAGGCGGCAATTTAGCATCTACGTGCAAAAAATCAGCTCCAAATATTTACCACAGGGAAAAATTTTTGGGGGACCCCAAAAAAAAAAAAAACAAAAAAAAGTTAAGCAAATTAAGCTTATTAGTATGAAATTCAGGTATGTTTAGCAAAAGTTTTTAGGTTTTTAATATCAGAAAAATATGGGTAATATTTTAGTTATGTAAAATGTTTAGATTTTTAATTGGCTAAAAAACTATTAAAGGTTTTGTTGATTTCGATGACGCCATCAACAACGGTTAACCGCGCAGTGACTTAACCCATTTAATATAAGGGAAAGAGCGCTCCGCGCTCTTCCCTGATTAATTACATTTTTATTTTTTCTTTACAAATTTATAGCTTTTTTTATGGTGTAGGGCAATGGAACAAAGGGTAGCGACAATTCGGCCACTGTTATTGTGGATATTTTTTACCTTTTTTCAATGACCCGAAATTTGGTCTAAAATCGAACGATAAGTATTTTTGTTATTCCAACGTTGCTTATGTGCCTTTTAAAGAAATTGTTTGGGTTAATAATGAAATATAAACAATTGTTAAATGGATATAATAAACATTCTTTTTTTAATTACAATATAATACACAAAAACTAAGCATTCCGTTATGCTCATTTATTTTTAAGCGAGTCTAACAAAATATAGGTTAGTTTATATGACAAATAAATCATTGTATAAATTACTCATCATTTTTACAAACAATAGCTAAAAAAATCATTAATTTCGAAAGAATGAATTACTTTAAAAGAATCGAGTTTATTAAAAATGCCGGTAGCGAATTGAGCAGGGAGCGAATTCTCCAGGGAGCGAATTGTCCCTAATGAAGTAGGTGTAGGTTTGATAAGATTTACGTTTATAAAAACTTCCGGGAGCGAATTGCCCCAAGAGCGAATCGTCTAATGAAGTTGGTTTGATAAGATTTGCGTTTATAAAAAATCCCGGGAGCGAATTGTCCCGGGAGCGAATTGTTCAGGAGCGAATTGTCCCGGGAGCGAATTGTCCGGGAGCGAATTGGCGGGAGCGAATTGTCCCGGTCCCTTATAAGATACATATTCAATTATATTATATAACTTAAATAAAATAATATAGATAGATACAATACCAAACTATACAATGTTATATTTAAATATATTCATGCTGCCAGTAATTTTTACCAGTACGCGTTAATTTTATAGACTCTAATTATCAGTTATCAAAGAAGCACTGGCAAAAACAAAGTTTTTATGTCGCCACTCGCCACACCGGACTGCTTCTTTAATACAAAATCCATCTACTTCAAAGTTGGTGTTTGGAGCTTTTGAAAGCAAAGCTACAGCATTTATAAATTTCAGCTCGATTGGTTCTGTATTAAAAGAATAAATAGTGCATTTCGCGTGATATAAGAATTTGATTCGTGACAGCAGTGCTCCTAAGCTTATTACTAAGAATTTATATTTCAAAATAATTGAACAAAAAACAAAATATCGATTTCATCATCAGTTTAAGCAAGAATATAACCTAAAAAAATGTCCGACTGTCCACTAAGTTTTTGTCCACAATTTTAAGAAAAACTAGCACATAGGACTTTTCTTGCTCATGTAGCTCTTATGCGTTCACTAATGATTTTCTTGCAAAGCATTTTTGTGCTGCCAATACTCATTTCTCTAGTTTCCAGCGCGACTTTCCTTATAAAGGAGTGTCAAAAAATCGCATTATTCTTTTACAAAACTAATGTAAATAACCCTACGTTAAAATTGTAACTAGCAGAAAATGGGTAATTATTGGTAATAAAGTACGTTATATAAGCAGTTTTCCAGCAAAATTTGGTTGAAAATTTAGTATTCAGGCAAAAATTTATTTGAGTGATAAATGTTTTTTAGCTTAGCTTTAGTACGCAACAAAAATATAATAGGTATTACAAAATGCATCGCATAACCAGATTTACCAAATTAGGTCGCTGTATGATCGTGTTAGTTTTTAAATAGTATGCAGTTTTTTGAGCGAAAAATAAAAAAAAGTTAAAGATTTTTAGCCAGTACAAAAATTTTTCAACATTAGGAACACATAACACTTAGTTGTGCTTAACTAACTATCTAGTTTAACTTTCGGCTTTGGTTTAATTTTCCTCGTTTTGTTTCCATGCGGCTGCTTGGCATTTGCAGCAAACAAAAATTTGCATATTATACTCTGAACTTTTGTAAATTACAGTATTACATATGCTAAGAAGCAAAAGTTCTTAGGTGTATATTAAAAAGTTTTAAATAACTAATGTTAAAAAATATAATAATATATAAATCCTAAGTTTTTTAATTAATTTAAATAAACTTTTAGTAAAATTCATGGGGGTATTTCGCGAGTTATGAGGAAAGTAAAACAGGCATTTTTAGCATTTTTTTTTAAGAAAAAATGGTGATTTTTGGGTTAAAAAATACGTTAATTTTTTGAACGAAAACCATTTTATTTGTATCGAGTAAAGAATATTAATGAATTTAGGACTTATATCTGTTACATATTTAAGTTTGAAAACAATCCAGCAATTTTTAAGGAAAATAGCCCCTTGGTAAAGAAAGCTGCTTTTTTTCGGAAAAAAAGGGTCTCAGACGGATCTTGGGTTCAATTTCGGATATAAAACTTTTAAAAATCGAAGTTTTTTCATAACGTTTGGTATGACTTTGGTATGTCGAAAGCGATTTGCTTTTTTTTAAAAAAAAATTTTGGGTTCACAAATTGAAAAAACGTACGTTCGAAAATTTGTTCAAAAATTACGCTAAAAAGTAAAGTTCTCTAAAAAATTTATGAAGCTTTTTCAAATAACATAAAATATATCATGTAAAAGCCCGTTTTGTCATCTTTAAAATGACGTTTTTAGTTTTTTGTATCTGCTTTGGAACAAAAGTTATACACGTTCCCGTAAGACACCCAATTTTGTGCGTTTTTGAAAAATTGCCGAAATTGGAAAAATTAATTTTTCAAACGAGCCCCACTAAACAACTAAAATTTTTTAAACGACCCCCACTAAATTTTCTAACGCAGAAACGTAATTGTTTTTAAAAATAAATTTCTATTTTTTCTTTCCAAAATTATCAGATATTTTTGAATTTTTTGCAAATTTTTAAAATCAGGTAAATTTTGTGAAAATTTTAGCAATTTTCAAAGTGTAATAAAAAATGTTAAAAAAACTATTTTTATAAAAAACTGAGCCTATAAAATAGAAAATTTTCTCTTCTATCTGGTGATATATAATTTATTAGTTTGAATAAGTATGGGGCTCACAATACATTAATATAAGCTATGTCCTATTTTTTCAAAATTTCGAGTAAAAACAATATGGCACAAAAGGTGGTATTATTACAACCGATTCGGACCTGATAATGGACAAAATTTTTCTTTTAAGTTAATGCAATATAACTCAAATTATATACTAGGAAGCTCAAAATGTTTTTTGGATCCAAAAGTTTGATAATTTTGCGCAATTTTCTATCTTTTAAATTTTCGGCCAACCGAGGCTTAAAAGACCTAAAATAAAAAATGAATCCCAAAAAAATTTAGAAATTTGGAACATTATTTTTGTTCGGATTCGCTGGCGGTCATTTTGAGCTATCTTTATTCGTTGCGATTAAGGTATTCAAAATGGAGGGTAAAACTACGGGCCGGCACATATTTTCACTAGCCCGCGGAGATTGCCCCCCCCTGGCATGTATGTATATTGGCAAGTAAATTTATTCAATTAAATTCAATTAATTGTAACACTTTTTAATTTTTTATATATATTTCTATCTAATAGATTAAACAATGGTCAGCTTTTTTGAGTAGTTTTTATTTTTTTGGGATCTTATTTTTAACCAGAAATACATTGAATACTTGTGTCAAAATATAATAAGGTTTGGAAAATGCGATATTTAATAAAAAAATCAGATTTCATCACACCGACGCTTTGTTAATTTATATTTGTTATTGATTGGGCTTAATAATTGACTGATCCTGTGACAAATGAAAGAATTTTTTTTGATGTTAACAGACCCACTGGTTAACAAAAAAATATTACAAATAAAATAAGATTTGTCGCAAAACATGTTTTTGCAGAAAAAATAGGTCGCAATACGAAAAAGCTAGGTTATTTTTCATCTCTGCTAAGCAGGGTTAATAAAAAGGTAAACTTTTTACTAATTTTTTTGCAATAAACATTATGTAGACGACAAAAAAACAAAGTATAAACATTCTTTATATAAACAACACTTTTAAATCACAAAAGATATTTACATATGATGCGTATGATTCACCGAAATAATATATTCTTAATCAAAACACAACTGCGACATAAAATTCTAACAAACATTGATCTCCAACTTTGAAGTAAACAACAGTAAATTTTGGAAACTGACAGGAAGACGCAATATATCCCAGAAAAAACTAAGGGTAGTGGTCCCACATCACAGCACAGTATTAATCTATAGAATTTCCAAAATTTTTGAAAATAGTTAAAAAATTGCGTAGTAGAAAAATTATTTTGGAGCTGATGGAGCTTGGAATTTGTATCCAAAAACAAAATTATACTTGTGGGAAAAAAGTTTTAACACAAAACTAAACCCAAGGTCTTACCCCAAACTTGTTAAATCTAAGCCATTTTTGAACAACAAATTCCAACTTTTAAAGTTCTAAGTCTACACAATTTTTGGACGGCTCCGAGTTGTTGCACTTCTAATTTCCCTGTCCAAAAATAACAAAGAGCAAGTTGCACTGTTACAGTGCTCAACCAAGAAAACACCCAAATGAAATATCCATTTAAAATAAGAGTTTACATATAGCATAAATTTCACAAACTTTGTAAATCGCAGAATTAGTTAGCATTATTCTTTCAAAAGCTGCCAAATATTTTAACAAGACAAAGTTTTTTAGCTGCATTTTAAAATACTTACGTGTATTGAATATATGCGCATTTTATGCTTAAACAGTTTGCCGTATAAGTGCACAAAAAAGTATATAGTAGCGCATTTCAATAACATAACTAATTTAATGTTTTATCACAAAATATTTTTTTTACTATTTTTACTCACTCGAATAACATAGAAATTAAAGTTAAATCGTTTTTTTAAAGAAATACAAATGAGTAAATATCATTTAACCACTTAAAAAATTCAAAACGTTTTAAACATAGAAAAAAACCACTTGTTACATTATATCTCGAAAGTATTTTATATCTCCATGTTAAATACCAATAAATGACTTATAATGTTTATGGAGCAAATTCCAATTGCAAACATAAATAGCGAAACTCTCCTTAGAATCTTAACAGGCCACGTACGAAACCAAACTGTTCCGTTCATTTGTATGGCTTTGCCAGGTTTTGCAAGTGGGTTAGTATAACTGAACCGTTTAAAACTATGGATAAAATTCGAGCGTATTAATTTATCATCATAATTTCGTTTCATTCCTCCAGAAAGATTCACAGCTCGTCCGGACTATTCTGCCAGTTGTCATAAGTTGGCCCAGAACCCACAGCTGAGTTGTACTGGCGGGCCGCTTGGCGCTCGGCCACATTCCCCACGTAGACGTTCAACGTGGGCGGGTACTGGTACTCGCTGCCGGGCCGGGCAGCCGAATAGTCCCGGGTCGCCGCTCTGGCGGAACTAGGAGTGGGATAGTCGTGGCGCGGCGGCGGGGGCGGTTTATTTTTCTTTTTTCTTCCATTCATCGTGGAAAGGTTGGAATGGTCCTCCCCTCCTTTGAGCACGGGGGCCCCCTCGGAGAATTCGCTGGTAGCTCGTTCGGCTATAAACTCCCGAACGGGATGGCCGCGCGATGGCCCCTCCTCCTCTCCGGAGTAGACCACTTCCTCTTTGACTCGGTAGTAGGACTCGCGAGTGAATATTCTCTGCTCTTTCTCGTCCTCCAACTCGTTCGGATTCAGCTTTCGCGGTAGTTCCATCGCTTCTTGCTTTTTTAAATAGCGCCGTTTTTGGCTGTTAGACGAATCAAGGCCACCGTGAGGATCCCCATAGACATCCGACGGATGGACGGCGGACTCCTCTTTGTCTATGATGTCTGTGAGTCGGTGCATGAAGCTGGCGTGGGCCAGACTTTGCGTGATGAGCGCCCATTTTTCTGGCGCGAACAGCTTCTCGTAGCGCGGGTGTGTGCTCACGTTTTCGAAATCTTCCAGGGTTCGGGCCGTTCGTAGGGCTTCTTGGACGTTGGCGTCGTTTTCCACCAAGTTCCGCCATCGGGCCACTTCCTGTTCGTTCAATTTCCGCGGGCCGAGACCACGGTGGTGCTCAATGGCCTTCACGAACTCCTCCGTCCATTCCCGGTCCACACTCAGGGAAGTCCCCGCCCGGCGCTGCTGCTCCCGGAGGATGGCGGCGGCATGAACGTCCGCCGTTACCGTACCGCTGCTGTCCGGATAGCGGACGCCTTCAAGTGTGGACAGAGAGTCTCGGTCGTCGTCCGGTTTTTCCCCTCGATCCGGACAGGAAGGAGGGGCGCCCTCGTTGCCGGCCCGGTAAATTTCCGAAATGGAGCGCATGTCATTTGACTTTTTCGACTCGGACATCCCGTCTACGCTGTCCAGATCCAAGTGGTCCGTGGAAGTGTTTTGTCCGCGTTTTCCGCGCTTTTGCTGAACGTCCACCGCGGCGTAGACCGGCTTGGCTTGATTGACGACTGTGATGGTCTGGGAGCGCACGGCCTCCCCGGGGGTTTCCCGGCTCCGCACGTTGTCCCCGCTTAGTCCCGCTGCGTTGGCATCTTGCAGACTCTGCAGGGAGTGGTGGTGGGCGGCTCGAGCTGCGGCTTCCTTGGACAACTGCACCCTAGGAAGTGCCAGAGGGTCGTGGCCGATGGGGTTGGGCGGAGATGCGCTAGACGTGGATGGTGTCGTTTCTCCAGCGTAGTCAGTGCTTACACTGAGACCTTCTCTGGTGGAATTACTGCTTACCTATAAAATTTACACTATTAAAGAAAGAAACGCGTCATAACAGAAATTAACACGTCATAATAGACATCAAGTACTATATTGCCCAAATCAATCTATGCCTCTAAAATTTACATTTAATATGATATTTGGGCCTCTTATTACCACACTTACCACATTTTAATTTTGAGACCTATCTGCTTAGTATTAACCCGTTTCCGCGGTCGATTTTTTTCGGTAACCACGGTAAAACCTTAGTACCACTGCGGTGAATTATAGTGAACGTTGAACGGTGAACGTGCGGTGAACGTTTATAGTGAATAAAACTAGATTTTAACCGGAAAAAATTTTTATATATAATTGAAACGAAAAAATTTTCTATTTAAAGCTTAAAAAAACTTTTTTAAGTAAGAATTTTAAACGGAGAAATTTTAATATAAACAAGCTATAGTAATAAAAATAATAAAACCTAACACACGAAAACTATATGACCTACAGTATAGCAATGATAAAAAGAAATCAAACAGACAAACTATTAAAAGATAAAACATAAAACTAATAAATTATAGCAACTAATTAATAAGACACATTCCATAATTTGTACAGAAAAAAGGAGGTAAAATTTAAAAAAAACGCCGAAAAAAAAGCAGGTTGATAAAACAAAGAAGTACTGTAAAAATGCGCGCGCGCGTATAAGAAGGTAATTTCTCCGTTTAAAATTCTTACTTAAAAAAGTTTTTTTAAGCTAAATAGAAAAATTTTTCGTTTCAATTACATAAAAAAATTTTTTCCTGTTAAAATCTAGTTTTATTCACTATAAACGTTTTCTTTTATACATTTTTCAATAATACTGTATCCTTAAGTCTACTTTTAAAAAAATGTATCTATCGAGTTTAACACATATTTTAAAATTATTTTTTGTATTATTTTATTCCATATTTTATAAATATTCTAATTTTATATTCTATGTATTTCTTTTCTACCTTTAAAAAATTTTATTCTGAAAATTTTATTTTTATCAAGTTATATAAGATCTTTCGCTTTGTCTCTATATTTTTAGTATTCATATATTCCTGTATTTTATCCTATTTGCATTTATTCCGTAATTATGATTATATATTGGATTCAAAATTTAATTTTGTTTGTATTTTAGTGCGTCTGATGGTATTGTGCGATACAATCGAAACGTAACGTAGAATAATGTATTCAATAAATATTTTATCGACTGTGTTTTTTTTTATAATAAGTTGTCGGTTTCCATCTAACCAATTAATAATTTAACCAATTTAATAAAAATCTCAGTCAAGAATTGCATGAGAAAAAAAACATTATCAAGTACGACTTACCATGTAATCATGTGAGAGCAGGGCGTCGTTGCTGATGCTGCTCTTCCCTGTCCACCACAGGTGACCCAGTCCCAGTTTGTTCAATTCGCTCCCGGGCGGAACTGCCAAAATTAATTTTTTCCGTCGCTCCACCCTCAGCTTCCGCCGCTTGAAGAAAAAGTAGAGACAGCCGCACAGCAGGAACAAAAGCGCCAAAAATAAAATGAGGAAGACGATCAGGTAGACGTACCCCACGGCCAATCCGGGTTGATCCGGCGGACGTCGGGATTCCGGCGGTTCCAGCGTGCGCAAATGTCTGAAAGAAAATAACCTTTCTTAAAAGAGCGGTGCGAAGTTAAACGTTTTGTCTTCGATTTTGATGATTTTTTTTGTAAAAACCTTACCCCTGGCCCCAATAGCCCACAAAAAGTTTTTTATCAAAATATCTCCAGCAGGTTCCGGAGATATTACCCTTAAAAACGGCTTTTTTCGACAATTCTGTATTTGAAAGATTTATCAATGGGTATAAAAATTTAAGTTACAAAGTATGCAAATAAAACAGCGCCTACTTTTTATTTTATTTTAATTTTATACCTTGATTGTTAAGATTGGTTTAGTATTTGTCGAGATATGGAGTTTACCATACAAAAAACCCGCGATTTTTTCGTTAAAAACACCAAACGACGGCAGTATTTTAATTAAATTTGCCCATCATTTTTGGCTACACTTCGTATTTTTAGCGAGAAAATCGCGGGTCTTTGTACGGAAAACGCAATATCTCGACAAATACTGCACCAATCTTAACATTCAAGGTATAAAATTAAAGTGGAAAGTAGCCGCTTTCTTTGAGTGTATTTTTTGTAACTTTAATTTTTATACCCATGGAGAAATCTTTCAAGTACAGAATTGTCGAAAAAACTCAATTTAGGGATGTCATATCTTCTGAACCACTGGAGATATTTTGATAAAAAAATTTGTGAACTATTGGGGGCAGGAATAAGGTTTTCTTGAAAAATCGTCAAAATCGAAGACAAAAGTTTGACTCCGCGCCGCAACTTTAAGGAACAGATCCAAAGTGTTCTAACTTAACAAAATAAATAGCTATTTTTTTTAATATCGAAACCTAAATGCGAATGTAAAGCGCATATAGACTCCTAATGTTAGTTAGATATGCTGTCCCAATAACTTGTAAATAAACGACAAAAAAATTTAGTATAGAGCCCTTGTGATTTTTACTTATCTGAGTTTAAGTGCATTTTCAACTTGAAAATTGAAAAGGTTAAAAAAAAGGTGAAAGTTCCAGTTTTGGTGACTTTTTCATCAATATTTAATAAAAATATATTCAAAAGTTTTATACTATTATTTCTTTCCTAAAAAACGTTTAAAATTTTTAAAATAAAATTTGATTCTTAAATTTTATACAGTTTTTAAATTTTAAATAACACGCGAAATATTATTTAAACATTTTTCAACGAATAACGCTATTTTCCTAGGATACAAATTTTAATCGTATTCATATTTTAAAAAAATCTATTTATTTATTAATTAACTGCAACTGAGTTGCTGGGTTGATTGTAAAAAAAGAAAAAAACTTTTATCTTTGTCATAAAAAACTTTGTGGGAACAGTGAATTTTACTTAATTTTATTAATGTAAAAATTAAAATCAAGTAAAATTTCAATAAATCTTGTTTTGATAAAGTCATGCAAACAAAGGTTAAAACGTTACTGTCCACATAAAACTATGAAAATCTGTAGCCGAAATCTTGTTTTAGTAAAATTACTTTGGCTTGCTACGTTTTACAATGTCTATAAAATTAAACTATATTTATTTGCTCAAAAAATATATTTTGGATAAATAACTCCATGGAAATCCCTATTAAGTTAATTAAAAAAATGAAACTGTACAAAACTTTGGGAGGAATATTAAAATGTTTGGAAGTATTTTAGGGAACTACATTACAAATTTAAATTAAAAAATCAAACGGATAAAACAAGAAAAAAACAAATTGTATTTTTACCGCTATAATTTAAAACTAAAAATGCTTCAAAACTTACGGTAAACTATTATCCGACGGTAAAAGTGTGGGTACATTTGGTGTTCCTATTTCAATCAAACCGTAGACACAACGTATCGTCACTAATTCGTCCCCCTGAAGAATTATTTTAGGCATTGTTCCGATCCGAATGACGTTTTCGAAAGTTGATGGTTCGATCTGAAAAACTCAGGGATATATCAAATTGAACGTATTTGAAAACAAAATAAAAAAGATTGAGATTGGTCAAACAGTTTATGACTCAATAAAAGATGCTGCTTTACCAAAAAGTTTTATATGTGATAATTCTTCTTGAAACATAATATTAACAATCTTATAAATCTAAACTCCGTCACCTGGCGGTTCAACCACTACTGCCGATTTAAAAAAAATCTGAACCTTGTCTAAACATTAAAAAAAAACACAAAAACAACATATGCCAATTTCAATACCAGTTGAGTCCCGCACGGATCGTCCATGACTGGAATTTCGACAATGTACTCGGACTGTCCGGTGCCTTTAAGCATGCAGCGGGGCTTGTTACTGGATCCGACAACGATCCAGTTGCGAAAATCCGGAATCCAGGTTTGGTTGATTTTCAACTGAACTGTCATATACTTCGCTCCACAGTTAAGAATTACTAAAATATATTTGGAAGTTAAATATAGTCTGAAAAAGAAAAATGTGCCGTTGCAGCGATTTTGTGTCACAAACAAAAATCCAACGGCAAAAGACGAATACTCTTGGATCTGACATTTTGGACGAGGAGCTTATTTCATAAAAATTGTTTGTAATATAGTAAATTACTGAAGACATATTCTTCTTTTGTATTTTAATTAAAAAAATTACGTTCAGAATTTAAAAAAGTTACAAATTTGTGAATTCCGCGAATTCCTCAGTTACGTACGTATTTTTTTTACATAAAATAAAGTAAGCATATCTGATTAATAAAATAAGCACACTTTAAATGCGTTTATTGATTTAAAATTACAAACGTTTTTATGAAATAGACCCAGGCTACATGGACAGAAATGTTGAGTTTGTTCCTTATATAACTTAATTATTTCTGTTTTCTGTTAAAAGCACTGACAATACAAATAATAATAATAATAATAATAATAATAATAATAATAATAATAATAATAATAATAATAATAATAATAACAATAATAATAATAATAATAATAATAATAATAATAATAATAATA
The DNA here is from genome assembly GCA_030248175.1 of Microlaimidae sp. YZB2_3. Lineage (NCBI taxonomy): Eukaryota > Metazoa > Nematoda > Chromadorea > Desmodorida > Microlaimidae > Microlaimidae sp. YZB2_3. The sequence goes on from JASAMX010033145.1 coordinate 15,776, forward strand.
ATAAATAATAATAATAATAATAATAATAATAATAATAATAATAATAATAATAATAATAATAATAATAATAATAATAATAATAATAATAATAATAATAATAATAATAATAATAATAATATAATAAAAAATAAAAATAATAATAATAATAATAATAATAATAAATAATAATAAAAATAATAATAATAATAATAATAATAACAATAATAATAATAATAATAATAATAATAATAATAATAATAATAATAATAATAATAATAATAATAATAACAATAATAAAAAATAAAAATAATAAATACTTCATGTTAAACCGTGCATTTATGTAATTTTTATAACCTAATAATTGATAATACTTCTAATAATGAAATAAACTTACTGATTTTAGTTTTTTGCATTTTTTCGCTTTTGATTTTTAACACTGCTGTTGTTTTTTATTATTGTTTACTCTTTTTAAGTTAATGTTGTATCTTATTGCAATGCACAAATTTGTTTGTTTTTCTCTTTTTCGGTACTTGGTACGGAGTACTATTTCGTTATATAGCGCAAATCTGTAAAACCCATTGAAAAATATTTTTTTCAAACAGTTTAAATTCAATTTCCTCATATTAGCCCGAATTCTATAGTAACACTATATAAAAACGATACTATTACATTATAATTTTATCGCGTCGTGCCGTGCGCGTATATTGTTCCTGCCCCCAGCAATAACGTCAAGGGCAAAATTTTTTTGAAAATCGGAAGTTTGCAGACACCATTTGAATAGGGAGGTGATATTGCGCAAAATAAAGGAATAGACCTTGAAGCACGCCAATGAATTCGATCACTGACGCATGCCCTTTTGAATAATAATTCAAAGGATAATTTTTTGGGCCTTTTTCAGTTTTCAGTTTTTCTGCCAAAATCAGTCACAGCGGTTACTAAATGCGCATAACTTGGTCGGAATATTAAAAAAATAAACTATATTTTTAGTAAGTCGAAACCAATGTTTTTGTCTCGACTGAGGTTAATATTTAGACTATTTTACTTTAGTAAATTTTTATTAAGCTTGTTTTTTGAAAATTTCGAAAAATTAAACGGGCGGGCGGAGCGACAAATATATATTCGTTTGAGATAAACCCAAAGCATAAAATTGAAATTTTGTTATTGAATTTTGTTGTTTTATAGCTTGTTTTAGTTTATTTTGTTCCTAAAATTTGGCCAAATAACTCAATCGTCAGAATTTGAATCGGTACGGGCTCGTACCGATTTAAAAACTTTTATTATGTTAAATACAATAAATGTTTTAAATAAAAACTTTTTTATTCAAACTTCTTTCTTGTTTTGGGTTATTTTAGTTTTTAAACTATCAACTATTTCAACTGTTTACTTGTTATATTAGCACCAAAAAATTGATAATTAACAACTGCATCGTTAAAAACCTATTTTTAAGCTTAAAATTTTTTTATTATCCTGTGATGTTTTTTATTACTTTAAAATGACAAAGTTTTTTTAAAAAAAAGCGGCACACTTTACAACCCTTCTCAATTTTTTTTATATAAGAATCATTTATTAAATGATTGGTCGTTATTATATTTTGAAAGTGAATTCAGAAGCCGGTATACAGGTGCTGCGCAAAATGAAAGGAAAGCGGGTCGAAAATTGTCCAGCGAAACGGAAATTAAGGATAGGACTGTTAAGAGGAAATTATACCCCCGCTCTTTAATAAGGAACATAGGAAGAATCGAAATGAAACGGAGACGGATTTTATTTTCTATATACCGTCACGGATAAGAAAGAGTTTTCTGCACGGTTTTAACAACAA
>JASAMX010033146.1:0-29995 GCA_030248175.1 Microlaimidae sp. YZB2_3
CAATAGAAGCTGTCAGCATTATGTTTCTGAAAGGATTCCGGACTCCATCGGAAACACAACACAAACGGCAACCCCAAACCTACATTGCAGCGAAAAATTGTTTTGATGGGTAAACGAATAATTGAAAAACAGTTAAAAAAATACATAAAAAAAGTAATATTAATAAACGTTGTAAAATTGGTTACTTTGAAACAACTGTTGCAGTACAATAGGATTACGTAATTTTCTATAAAAAGTATTTTGTGACTTAGCCTTTGCTGTTAGTTTACGACATTCCTTCTTTAAACGTTTAAACTTTTGAAAACACACAAGATTACCACCCTGCACATAATATTTGTACACCAGATTTTTTTTGAATTGTTTTTATTACTGCATTTTTTAACCAAACTGTGTGAGGCTTAATTTTTATAAGTTTTGTTGGAATAAATCTTGCAAAAACCTTGTTCATTTCCGAACCCCATAATTTAACACCATCGTTAACATTAGCCAAATTTTCAACCAAATGATCTAGATTTAGATTTAATCGGCACCTTGCACTGGAACTCGGTTTATACATAAAGTATTCAATAAGCGTCACCATATTGGATAATTACCGTGTCTCCTACTTATCTTTCGTAGTATGCAGATCAACCAATCGAAATTTCGGGTGCTTTTATACTTCATGTATAAACTGAGTACCAGTGCAACGTGCCTAGAAACTTACAAAGATTGAATCCCAATCAGCTCGATTCCAAAAAAAACTTTACATTTACGCCTAGGAATAAGTTGACTCTCACTGTTAAGGACAACAAAAAACTAAAGGTAAACCCAACGTGGCTGCAACAGTTGTTTATAGGATTAAAAAATGCCCCAATTAATCACTCAAATTACAAGAATATGACGTCATTTTATCAAACAAATACTCTGTATTAAATCAAATCTAATTGGCTGATAAAGTGACGTCAGATTATCATAATTTGAATGGTTACTTAATGGGGGTCATTTTTTAATCAGATGAACTGTTGCAGCCATGTTGGGTTTACCTTTAGTATGATGTCCGTCAAGAGGTGCACCAGGAAAAACATCGCCTAAATCTAACTGTTGACTACCTGTAATTATGAGATCAATTAGATTTTGAGTACCACGCATAAAATGAGTAGAAAAATTTACAAGCTGCAACATATTAAACTCATTTAAGAGTATCTCTAAAGACCAAAATGCTGGCTGATTTTGTACATTAATATTTAGATCTCCGTCCAATACTATTTTTCTGCATCTTCACCACCCCGCAAAAAAATCAGCCAAGAATATAAAGTTTCCTGTTTTTGGTTGACAGTTTGGCCAGAGGGTTGATATGCAGAAACTGCAAAAAACTAACACCGACTAAGTCGGAAAGCTACCAACCGCAAGCCGCAACCATTTTTAAACATGAAGATTGATTAAGTATGCAAATTGGCTGAAAATCTAAATCACCACGAATGTATACACACACCCCACCACCATTTTGATTACGATCTTTTTAAAATAATTGATAACCAGGAACACTATAGTTTTTATCAGGGATTAAAGGATGTAGTTTTGTTCTCTAGAGTGCCAGAGTGATAATACAAGTATCCTTATATTATCAATTTTTCCACCAAGCGAATTTATATTCACTGAAAAGAACTTAGGCCCTGGCGGCATAACACTGTTAGTTTCATTTATACTATTGGTTACACTTACGCTTGAAAACGAAAATGAGAACCTGTGGAATGGCCAATTTGCTGAATTGTTTTCGTTGAAACTTGTTTGATAACCAGCAACTGTGGGTGGTCCTAAAATTGGAGATAAAGAATTGTCATCTAAACTTACCATAGAGAGATCTCGCTTGTCCAGTTTCATAGGCGTAGACATCAGTCTTAACGATTGTTCCTCAATTGTTTTACAGCTGAAATCTGAAGAATCTAAGAACTTACTATCAAAGTTTCTACTAAAATTACGATTTTTGACTGTTTATTAAGGAGAAAACAGTTGCAAATTACAATCCCAAAAACGCCAAATCGACTTACTTTCAATAACATTTTGCTTTTCATAATAATAGAGAGGAACATGTTTTGAATGGGCCAGACGTTTACAGTCTAAACACTAAATACAATTTATTTTGTTTTTTTTTTTAAATTACACATTCTGAGCGAAAAATGCACTTACTTTTAAACTCACCGCTATTTTCAGCTTTTGAGGGTCAGGATTTACTTCCACTTCGGCAAAAAGTATGAGTAACAAAATAATTAAACAATTTTTTGGTGGAGGGTGGTTTTTATTTTGAAACAACGCCTCTAACTTTGCGTTTTTATACACCTGAATTGCGTATATTGGCCTAATATTAATAACTATTTTTGAATAATTGTTATTTATTTTTTTCACGCAAACTAGGACTAAAATTAAACATAAAAGCCATGGCTTATCTGTCACACGTCTCATATTTGTTTAAAAATTTTATAATCACAACTAAACCTTCATGACCACTTCAAATTTTTACAATAAAAATTTTTAATTTCTTATAAATTCTTTATGGTAGAAAATTTGAAGACGAGCGCACAAAACAGAACAAAAATACAAAGTAATATTCTTGACATTGTTTTAAGTAATAATAATAGTAAAATCATGGGTGGCGCGGGAGCGCCACGGGGCGATTTAGCCCCGTGGCGCCGCGCCAACCATAATTAGAGAACGTGGGTAAATTTTGAAATTCAGAACCTTCTTCTTCTTCTTCTTCTTCTTCTTCTTCTTATTATTATTATTCCAACGCTCCATTCTTAAAAACGATATTCCTCATTCGTTACTGATTGATCAAAAATAAACATGGGCTCATTAGAAAGAAGAAGGAATTACGCAACTTTCTTAGGAAGCACTTTTTTCATTTAGGTCCTTGTTATCGATTTATTGATCAAAATACAAAATTTGAAAAATAGACAAATAAAAACTCCCAACCGCACAATAACAGCCTTTTGGCAACAATAAGAATTGTACAGAGCAGACAACCAACATCCCCTCATAGAAACCGCACAAAAAAAGCAGACGGGTTTTAATTGGTGGCAGAAACGGAACCAGTTCCCAGCGCCATCTGCTTCAACCGCGCGGAAATCGGCGAAAACAACAGATTACTTTTTTTAATTCTTGCATCACTGGTGACAAAATTAATTCAAAGTTTTATTTATTAAAAAATAATAATAAGCGTCGGTGACGCGGGAGCGCCATGCGCCGGTAGGTAATTATCGGTGGTGCGGGAGTGCCACACTGCAATTTAACCCACCGCACTGCGCCACGTATACTTAGAGAATGTGAGTAAATTTTGTAATTCATGTTCATCATCTTCTTCTTATTATTATTTTTTTTACTTTAGAATTATAATTGCAATCATTGGCGCACGGCATCGCGCCAACTATATTTAGAGAACGTAGGTAAACTTTGTCTGGAGCTCCACTGCACCGCACTAACTATAATTAAACAACATGGGTAAATTTTGTAATTTAAATTCATCATCTTCTTATTATTATTTTTTATTTAAAAGAGTATATCTCGGCAACGGAAAAATTATAAACATATGTCATTGCGCAGCTAAAACTATAGTTTATTAGGCTATTTTTTAATTTAATTAAAAAAAGTGGTAGACTAGCCTTGAAAAATGCTCTAAAAATAGAGCAAGAAAAAGGGGCGATTTTTCCCCGGGCGTATGTTTAGACAGAAAAGATTTAGACTAGTCTGAGATGGAGATTATGTGGACTATAGAAAGTTTGCATTTGGTTTGGCCAGCTGCTCACTAAATAAAAATTTCTACCATATGATAATGATTTGTTTATACATTGATCTAATCACACAGCACTGTTGCATTTTTTTTAGTTTGATGAAATGTCAATTGAAAAATCATACTCACAGCAATCTTTGACAAGCGCGAAATCGCCACTTTTTCAAATTTATAGTTGTTTCTTACACATACAAACATAACCTTCTAATTGAAAAAGTGGCGATTTCGCGCTTGTCAAAGATTGCTGTGTGTATGATTTTTTCAATTGACATTTCATCAAACTAAAAAAAATGCAACAGTGCTGTGTGATTAGATCAATGTATAAACAAATCATTATCATATGGTAGAAATTTTTATTTAGTGAGCAGCTGGCCAAACCAAATGCAAACTTTCTATAGTCCACATAATATCCATCTCAGACTAGTCTACATCTTTTCTGTCTAAACATACGCCCGGGGAAAAATCGCCCCTTTTTCCTGCTCTATTCTTAGAGCATTTTTCAAGGCTAGTTTTTAATTTTAAAGACACTGCTCCTATCAGCTTAACATGTGATCATTGTAAAGTTGAATTTAATTTAAAGTTTAATCGTAAGATTCCCAACAACAGTAGGATAAAATATTTAATTATCGTAAAGGTGACTATGAATCTATAAATAACGAATTAAAAAATATCGACTGGAAATTAGTTGCCAATAACTCATCCGATGTAAAAGCCTTTTATCAAAAATGAGAGAAATTTACAAAGATCTAATGGACCTACCTAGCATTACAAAAATATGGGTCCGCGGTCCTGCCGGGAAATCAGATTTCGTTATGAAACCAATGATTCTTACCAAATTTTTTCGGAAATCGGAGATTAAAAAACTATATAAAAACAATTTCGAGTATTTTTGTTAATTTTTGACCACTATTTAAAGCTATATTAAGCGTAACTAAGGTTTCTCATATGTAAATTTTTTTGGTTAATCAGAAAAAACAAACATTTTGTGATGCTTAATTAAATACAAAAAGACTACGAAAATTTTTCAAGTAGATGTTTTATTTGTATATAGTATTTCAAGTTTCAAAAATAAACGAAAACATGCATTCAATTTGAGAGGAGCTTTGTTTCGTGGTGGGACCGCCTACCCAATTTTTGTTATGCTAGGTAGGTCCATAGATAAATATATCCCGTTAACTACTCACAAACAGAAAAAAATTGAGTATACTAAAACACTCAAAATGCTTAAAAGACGTAAGGATCGCCTTTATAAATTTTCGAGACGTAATTTGGTAATTCTAATAGTTATATAAAAATTGCTCTAAGCTATACGATATGCACGTTAACGATTTTTTTGATATTTGAGAGCAGAAAGTAGTAAATTTTAAAAACTCTAAAAGTTTTTATGATTTCTCCAATTCCAAAATTAATTGCAAAAATGAAATTTCAGCCCTTAGTCGTTCTGATGGTACCTTAGAAACCGAAATTAGCGGGAAAAAAAAGAAATACTATCTGAATTTTATGGTTCGGTTTTCACTGAAGATGACGGAAAACTACCAATTTTTAATTAAAGAATTTCTATAAACAAAGAAAAACATACCGTAGACTTAAAATTAGAGTTTTTGATAAACTTTGTAAACTTCCTAATAAATTTTCTGCTACTCCTGATCAATTCCCTTCATTTTTTGGAAACAAATCAAGGAACCTATTTGTGAACCGTTAGCATTTTTGTTTGAATGATCAATAAAATTAGGAGTAATTTCTGATATCTGGAAAGAGGCATTCATTTCCCCAATTTATAAAAAAGGACCTAGTCACTTAGCCAATAATTATAGACCCATAGTACTTACATGTGTAGCCTCACGTTTAATGGAAAAAATAATTTATGAATCTACACTTAAATATTTTAGGTCTAATAATCTTATATCATCCGATCAGTTTGGTTTTCTGTCTAAATTGGTCGACTGTCCTCCAATTGCTTTGTTCCATCAACGACTGGTCATCGGCAACACGTGACCAAAAACAAACTGATTGCGTGTATATAGATTATTCTAAAAGGCCTTTGATTCCGTTTCCCACCCTAAACTAATTATTAAACTAAAAAGTTATAGAATCAATTATGAACTTCTGGTTTGGATAAAAGAATTTCTCTCATATCGTCGTCAGGCTGTTTCAATTGAAAATTATGTTTCTAGTTATGTCACTGTTAAAAGTGGTGTGCCTCAAGGCAGTGTATTAGGTCCCTTACGTTTTTCGTTGTTTAGTAATGATCATTCCGAATTCCTTTTTCCTAACTGCAATGCAAAAATGTTTGCGGATGACACCAAAATTTAAAGTTCCTTTTGTCCTTTAAACGGTTCTAGCCTCCAACAATCGCTTAACAATTTTTGTAAATGGTCAGATGACTGGCAGCTTACGATTGTCTCTGAAAAATGTTCAGTTATTTCTTTGGGAACTAAAATAGAAACTGATTATTATTTTGGAGACAAACTTATTAGTCGTGTTAATCATGTCAAAAATTTAGGCATTACAATCTCGGATAATTTAAAATTTACGCGCCATTGTAACAATATAACTCAAAAAGCAGCTTCTAAAGTTTCTCTTTTATTTCGCGCGTTTAGAACAAAGAATACAAATTTACTAATAAAAGCTTATACTACATACATCTGCCCGCTTTTAGAATATGAAACGCCTGTTTGGAATTTTTGTTTACACAAAGATAAAATCATTGTCGAAAAAATTTAAAAAAAAATTACCAAACGTCAATGTAAACGTTGCGGAATTCCTTTTAACGATTATTTTGACCGTTTAAGTAATCCAAATCTTGAAACACTTGAAAAACGTATAGGCTTTTTAATAATCTCGTGTGCGCCTTTAAAATCATAAAAAATTTTTCTGATGTTCCCTCGAACGATTTTTTTGTAATCGATGATACATTTCGTACAAGAACAAAAGGTTTCAAGCTTCTTAAACAAGAAAAATTTAAAATTGATACAAGAAAATATTTTTTTCTTAAATCGTGTTATTAATGTTTGGAATGATCTTGACGCTGAAATAAAAAATTCAAAATCTATTAAAGTTTTTCGTGAAAAAGTTAACAAGTTTTCGTGAAAAAGTTAAGTGAAAAATTCATTTTTTTGTAAATACTAATTATACTTGTTAAATGAATAACTGCGTTGTGCTCTTGCCCTGTGCTTCTATATCTTTATGTTTTTCTATTATGTTCTTTAATATTTTTTTAAAATTTATATTCAATGTCAGTGTTCTACATTTATAACGTGTAGTACCTTTTGAATAAAAATATTTTATTCTATTCTAACATGAATGTAAAAAGATTATTATTTTCATAATAATCATAAGGTGTACTATGGCTAAAAACGTTATTTTGATTTAGCACAGAAAGATCGTTTTTACTGCAAAATTTTTTTTTGTAAAATAAGGTTCATTCTTTTTTTTCAAATAATATTAAATGAAATAAAAATAAAACGCATATGAAAGGAAAAAGAATGGTTTATTTATTGACCTTATATAAAATCAATTTTACAAATTTTAATTTTAGTTAGCGTATTTGATTGTAAGATTTCTTAAATTAAAAAAAAAGACACTAACAGTAAGAAAATGTGTTGTGTAAAAGAGAATACTGGGTCTTGTCTCCCACCAAAAATGAAAATAATGTCTGAACTAAATGCCTTTCGGTCTTGGTTGTTTGATATTTGAAACGCTAAATCTAATATAAATAATGTTTTTTTATATTTTAGCGACTTCACATACTAATTTTTGGTAAGCTTAACAAATTTACATGTAAAAAAATTAGGATACACAAGAAAAGTTTATAATATTATTATAAAATTGTTAAATTGTGAAAAATTGTTTATTTAGTTTCGTGGTGGGTGGGACATTAAGCCAATGTAATGCTAGGTTCATCTTATTTTTTTACATTTTTAAATTTAGCTAGCAATAATCCTTATGCTTGGTGGCGCTGGGCAGAAGAATTGGGACACACGACTTTTTGCCTCAACAAAGTTTTTCCAGCACATGATATTAAAGGAAGTAATGAAACAACTGAAATTAACATAATCGAGTTATCTAGATTATTAGAATGTGATTATCATTAATATCTCTGTTATAACGGCTGTGGAAGCGCCTCCGGTAGGTTGAAGGTAGAAGCAGTAAAACCTGCTTTTCAAGCAGGTATAAGGCAAGGTGAAAACAGCCAACACTTTTTCGGAGGCAAGTAAAGGCTCGTTGATACTTATGACAAAACTTCCCCTGGACAAAGTCCAAAGAACAATTTTAGAAAAGCCAAAACGTCCTTTGAACATGCCAAAACGTTTTTTGGACTTTTTGCTTTGGACGAAGTACTTAGAAGTACTGAACGCTACTTAGAAGTTGTTCTTTGGACAAAGTCCAAAAGATAAAATCCAAAGGGAAAAGTCGAAAGCACAAAAAAGTATGAACACGTTATCCTTTGGATTTTGTCCTTTGGATATTTTTGCGCTGTATTTGTCCTTTGGACTTTGGCCTAAAGAAGTTTTGTCATAAGTATGAACCAGCCTTTAAAGGTGGGTCCGCTTCGTTTCAGTTCCGGAAAAAATCGAAGCCAGATCTTAAATTTAAAATTTCGTTCAACCATTAATAAACCAACAGGCATATATTTTTAAAAAGCGGCTAGAATGAATGGTAATTTTTTGTGAACATTAAAAAACCATTTTCTTAGTGTTTAATTCAATTCTTGTTTTTTCCGTTTGAAACAAAAATAAGACAAACTAAAATTGTGATTTAAGTTAAATTAATAATAAAATATTGGTTTTTATAATTTAAACCTTTCATTGCCTATAAAACAAGTCACAGACTAATAAAAAAACTACACCGTGGTCGATTTCTTAAACATATAGTTCTATTAATTTATTACTAATTTTTATTTGGTGTGCAATTTGGTAAAGAATATACATAACGAAAAAATCTGAGAGTTTTAAGTAGTGGAGCATTGAATGGTAGACTTTTTGTTTGGTTTTTAGGGAGTCAACCAGTTTCTGATTATTTTTGCAATAAATAACAACTGCGATCTATCTTTTTTCCATTAGAAATTTCATGGTTCATAATTACTGGTTGATTAATGAATTCTATTTATAAAAAATCGGGTGCAAGAAAATTGGAAAGAAAGAAAGAAGCTATTAGTATAAAAACTTTTATTGTGATGATTTTGATAACATAATTAAGGGGGTATCGATATTATTTTTTAATTAAACCCTTAAGGTTTAACCAAAAGATACATAATAATTGCACCTTATGTTGTGCTTCCTGCATTTTGCAAAAGTAAATAAACAAATAAATTAATAATTACTGGTGGAAATAAAGAAAAATTAAAAAAAAAGTTTTTTGGTACCTAAGGTTTTTTTTGCAAAGTTTTCTCAAAATTCATTTAGTATTTATTATTTTTTATAATAACTGAAATGAAGCGGGACTCAAATTAAGGAAACTCAAATCAATCAACGTAGGAACTAGTTTATAAACGTATTTTCCGCTAGGACTGAAGCGAAGCGGGACTGGAATAAAACGGTACTGAAACGAAGCGAGAGTGAAACGTAGCAGATTCTTAAAAGGCAAATGCCCCTGTTTCTATGATAAAACATTATTTATGTAAAATACACGATGGTTAAAATCCTCCCATTTAAACTGAAGTTGTTCCGTGTTATTATCAATTGTTGTTCAGATGGTTACTTATTTTTTACACCCATCAATGTAACCCCTAAAATTTTTAGAGTGTTATTTTATTATAAAACCGTAACGTTTGTACCAAGTTCGGAAGAATTTTATTTATATTCAGGTCTTTAAACAAGGTTTAAAGGCGCTTTTGCGATCTAGGAGTTAAAATCCGACACTTAGATCCGGGTTTTAAAATCTGAAAAAAAAGAATTAAATCAGAGCATACCTTAAAATTTTCGATCCAATATTATAGAATAATTTTCAATAACAGTTTTTTAGTGTAGAAAAAAGGTAGAATGACAACCAGCGCCAATCTTATGTAGGAAAAAAATTGAAAAAAAAAAACAGCCAACGACCTGTAGATTTTACGGTTTTAAATATTGCCGCTTCGTAGGTCTGGTGCTATTCGTGCGTGTGGTTTCCACTTTTATAATCTTTTAACAACAGAAAATGTTTCTTTTTAAAAATTTAGAACGGACTTTAAGAAGATCAATCTTTACAATTTGATTAGTTTTACAACCAAAACATTAAAATAAAATCCATGTAGTTTTAAAATTAGTTTTAAAGCACAAATTTTAGTTTTGTTTCTGCTAATTAGACATTATTGTTCACGAAAGTAATATTTTAGTGATGAATTTTAACTATTGATGTTTAATCCAAAAAACTTAACTTATTTAGCACAAACTAATATATTAAAACACTTCATCATTGTGACACATTACAAACTAATAATAGGTTAAAACTAAAGAAACTAACAAAACTACGATTTTTTTGTTTTATTATTTTTTTCTTTTTGTACACTCTCTTATAAAAAAACACGCTTATTTATAACTATAGCCTATACAATAATTATCGAAAAATCAACAATAGAAACATATATGTGGACAATGTTTTTGGCTTGTTTTGCCAAGTTAAATAAAAAATAATGTATTTCGAAATAATATAATCTATACAAAACAAAAATAATTTTATGAGAAAGATTTTTTTCGCAATTTTGAAGACCGCAATCAGTTGTGAGTATAGTACCCAACGAGTATAATTATATTTTTAACATTTGTAAAATTTTAGTTTTGCAATTTCAGTTTAGAAAAAAATAATATCTTTGTAATCAACAGGACGTCAAAAATTTTCATAATTATTATTGATTGACTTTTTGTTTTTGTCGGCCCTTACATACAAATAGACCAAATGTGATAAGACCTAACGTTTGAAACGCAATAATAATCAGAAACGTTTAATTTTAATATGTACGTCTTAGTAAATTTATGTTTAATTTTACTATTAAAAATATTTAGAGCCTTCTCTCGATAATAGCTTCTGATAAAACAAAATTATCATTCTCCTTCAAGCTAAAAGTATTTAAAATTGATACCACAATTATTAAATTATAGAATACCAAACTATAATTACAGAAACAAAAAGTGAAGAAGAATACACAAAAACAATAATAAGCTTATTATTTAAATTAATCTTACATAATTAATTATATTTCAGCAGGCAACTGCATGATTGTGGATTTTCATGGAGTTTGGAAAGATCAGAACTGTTCTAAACCTGAAGAATATTTTCTTTGCGAGTTTGTTAGTGATGGTAACCATTAACCGTATAATTTTAGTATTTATTGAGTGTATGTTTAGTTTGATCGTTGTGCCTTTTTAATAACTAAACCCAAATGCCATCAGGGGAATGTCCAATAAACGCGGGCAACTGTTCTATATTAATTTAAAACTTTTAATAATCTTTTAACCGGTACTCTACATGCCCCTGTGCTATGCGTTCTAGAACTGTTCCGAACAGTTCTAGAACAGTTCTAGGACTGATTTGCAGTTCTCAAAATCAAAAAATAAATAAAACTCCGCAAATGATATTTAAACACATAAAACAACGGAAATACACAATAAAATCACGTGATAAGTGTTGGAAAATGTTTCGGTGACTTTTATAATGCACCAAAATACAACTTCGCATTTTCAAATGCCGAATTTCTCACAAATTTGCGCAGTTTCTTTATTTTTTGATTTTGAGAACTGCAAATCAGTCCTAGAACTGTTCTAGAACTGTTCGGAACAGGTTCTAGAACTGTTCGGAAAAGGTTCTAGAACCTGTTCCGAACAGTTCTAGAACCTGTTCCGAACAGTTCTAGAACTGGACCGGTTGAGTACGGGTTAATTTTCGATTTTTTCTCAAAAAATCTTGTGGAATTTAAAATAAATACGTAATAAATTTTTTTTAATATTATGCATGTTTGTTTTTAATGCAAGCTAATAAAACCTTTTATCATAGTTAAAAATTTTAGGTGTTATTAGCTTGTATTTAAAAACAAATAAATTTATTTAAGAATCGATTTAGTTTCTTTAATTAATAAATACTATGCAATTACTCAAGAAAATATGGTAAAACCAAAACTTTTGCTCTAAAACCGAAACGTTCAGTTTAGTTGACTCAAACTGGCCACAGCAACCGTCAAATCAAAAAAAAAAACAAAAGTTTTTGCTAAAACCCTACTAAATATTGTATTAAAGTAACTAGCTCAAATGCCTAACGGAGCTCAATTGTTGACAATATTTTGGCAGTGCAAATTTTATTTAATTTGGTTTATAATAAATACAGTTTTAAACAGTTCGAAAAAACTTTTTAAGCCTTTCATTTTCAAGTTATTTAGATTGGCTGAATGAATTACTGAAACTAAAAACAATCCTTTTAAAAATGCAAATCAAGTTCTATCTGTTTAATTTTTGTTTCATTTTAACATAATTATTTAAAGTCTGCCTATGTTAATTTAAAATAAACACAGTTTATTCTCGTTTATTTGATTATTTTTATAATTCTTTTGCAGTAAAAAATTACAAAAGCAAATTGCTAATTTACTTGTCGTTTTAAAATACCCTTAAAAAATTGAAGACTCATTGTTTCAAATTAATATTTGTTTACGTTTTGCAAAAATTGCTTGTTAGATTCGGTGTTGCTGCCTGACCGCCTTAAGTTTAGTTAAGTTTGTTTATTGTATTTATGTTTATTGTATTCAAGTTAGACACTATTTTTTTAACCGTTTAATTTTGAAGATAATTCAACTTGGACTAGCTCCTGATTTGTTTCAAAGAATTTCAAAATGAAAATATGAATTCATCTCACAGTGAACGTACTTATGAACGTTCTCGATTTAACATTCAAAAAACCACTGTCACGTCACAAAATAAATTCCTATATCGCCCAAAAGACTGAAACACAGCTGAAACTTGAAAATTTTCTAATCTTTCTAATTAAAAAAATATTAACTTTTGAATAGAAAGAGATTTTTAATTAGGGCAGTTTAACTTTTTAGATTTAATACTCTACAATTTTTTAGTTAATACTGATATACCGGAGACGTCTCCCGTAGAATGCCCCGCTAACAGTAAGTTCTACTGTACGCCTGGTTTTTTTAAATACTTGTTTAAAATTTGAGACAACATCAAAAATGTTGAATAAAGTGCTAAAAATCGATAAAAGAAGTTATTCCAAGATTAAGCTTCATAATTTTTTAACCCATAAAATCAAACAGAAGTTATAATATTTGTTTCACGCCACAATCCGCAAAAGCAATACTCAATCTGCTTGTGATTTTTTTAAAGGCGCGTTTTACTGATAAAAAAATAAATAACAGCTTTTTAATTTTATTAAGATTAGGCGTGGTGCAGCTAAATCTGCATTCGATAGTATTTAATAAAATTACAAAAAAATATGTGCATAGATAATTTTTTTAAGAAATTTACTTAATTGAATATAAAAACAGAAATCTGTTTATATAATTTTATTCCAGTTTCATATTAATAGGGTAAATAACATAAAACTGGCAAGCCTTAATCTCATTAACAACGATCTTAATCACATTAAGTCATTAACAATTTTGCTCTCCAGACGCAAAATTATGTGGATCAACTACATTCACCAAGAACAGTGACGACCTATCTAACCATGGATAATTAGGAACATAACTTTGCGCATGGCGACACTAACAACCAGTTGCCGAAATTAAGACTGGCCGAATTTAGGTCAATTACATTATTTAATGTTTTCCCTTGCATTTTTGTACGACTATAACTTCTTTTAAATGAAAATTTTGTCTCATAAAGTTGTTTAAAATACATTTACAACTTATTATGATTTTAATACGTTATTAAACAGTTTTTAACTAATTTATTTTTTGAATATTTGTCTGCTAATCCAACAGCAAGTACTGTTTTATACTATATTACCAATTATCATATTTTAAAATCTTAAATCCTCCTCTTTTTTTAGAAATTACGGTCAAACTTTTAAAAATAGATAGACATACAGTTCCGATCTTTTAATGATAAAAATACTTTTGGCTTTTAAAAGGCTTTTAATTACATTTTTTGTCCGCGTTTTACCAAAAACACATAATCTTTCTCAAAACTGTACAAAAAAAGGTTACCGAAATACTGTATTTAAGGTGATAAATTCCAAATGTTGATCGCTAGACTAGATTTTCCGATTTAAATCTTAAACTCGACGCTTAAAAAATAATTTTAAATATGGTTTAGTTGATATCAATCCTGCAAAATTTTTCACCATAAGCAAAGGAACTTGTAATTGGGAAAATGGCGTAAAACTTGTTAGTCATAAGTATAACCATATATAAAAAATTGCCTTCCTAACCGTGTAATTAATGCATGGAATTACTTATCTACTTGCATAGTTTATAAAACTCACTTTTGGTTTTTACTAAACGGTTAAATAATCATTTTAATTAATTTTTTTTTCTTGTGTAGCAAGTGCAATGTAGTTTTAATTGTTTAAAATGGTTTATTGTTTCATAAAAACTGCATCTCCTTCTAGTGTAGGATTTACTGGATTGTCCACTGTCCGGAAATATTTACACATAACTACATACAAAATGATTATTACATTGTTAAAAAATTCAAAACAGTCGACGAAACCCAGGGGAACGACCAATGATTAATTGCTTATACAAAATTATTCATTATTATTCGTATTAAATAATTAAAAAATATCACTATAAGATAAAATTTGTGCCGAAATTGCATAAGAAATGTTTTAATTTTATGAGATACACTTTAAAAAATTTGGACGCAGAAATCAAACGTAAATTTCATACACAAGCAAACAAATTGTGAATTTGCAAGTGCAAAATAAAATACAAATAAATCTTTAAATAAAAAATAAACAATAGCTTTTATTAATTGTTTATTAAAGACAATTTTATAAAAAATATGACCCAAGAATATTTTTAAAAATTTTAGTTACAAACTTTTGTACCAGTATAAATGGTGTGTATGAACCTTCAGTTGGGTCGTGTTTCAAATATTACAGTGACAGAGATCTACTTCAACAAGCTTGGTCAGTCAATAATATTTATTTTAAAAACTTTGAGTGGCTGGTAAATGCTCTGAGCAAATTAAAGAATGAATGCGATACTTATAAAGTACTAGAACGAATGCTGCGATACTAAAATAAAAGCAGGTAAAAACTATACAAATTTCGATGGGTTACTCGCTTAAAATCGTAATATACGGCTTTTTTTAATTATAAACTTTAAATTAATTTATCGGTCATAAAAAATACAAACATTGATTTCTATTTTCGAGATATTGTTTAGCTTCTGATTTATTTTTATACCAAAAACATTTAACCTAAAGCGAAACATCTAAAACAAGGGTTTTTTTTAAAAAAATTATTGATCAGACATTAAAAAGTCAAAAACATAATTAATTAGTAGAACAGGATTATTTTTAGTTTGTAAATATAAATGAAAATAGCAATGTTGATTGGCGATGGTCCTTTAAATAAAAGTTATATATAACTAAAATCGCTAATAAAATAAGAAAAAATAAAAACCAATAATGTTGCATACAATTTTTCACAATTTAATTTACGCCTAAAGGCTGGTTCATACTTATGACAAAACGTCTTTTGGACAAAGTCCAAAGGACAATTTTAGAAAAGCCAAAGCGTCCTTTGGACTTTTTCCTTTGGACGAGTTATGAATGCTACTTAAAATTTGTCCTTTGGACAAAGTATAAAAAAAGAAAATCCAAAGGGAAAAGTCAAAAGGACAAGAAAGTATGAACACGTCATTTGGATTTTGTCCTTTGGACTTTGTTCTTTGGACAAAGACCAAAGGACGTTTTTACACTGTATTTGTCCAAAGGACGTTTTGTCATAAGTATGAACCAGCCTTAAGCGGTTGTGTTAGGTTTACTTAAACGATATTTTTTAAAATATAGTAGCTATTTAGGGGAGGTTCACAGGTGGATTGGAATGATGCCTTAAATTTTTGTGGATCAGTGCATCCATCTGCAAATATCAGATCACGTTTAGCACACGTCGTTAATCAAGCTGTGTTTAACGCTGTTCAGTCAAGTACGAGTATCAACTAAATCAATTAATATTTCAAAGGTCTTTTAGTTGCTTTCTAAACACAAATGCTAATAATTATTTCTCCTGAGGAAAATTTAAAAAAATGATATAAGTTTGATGTTCAGTTTTTATTTATCAAAAAATGCATGAATTTTTTATGCGACACTAAATTTTTAATAAATTATGTACTATAGGCGTTTTTTAGGATTAACACATTTAAAACTAATTTTGTTTGTGAAATACTTTAGTGACAAAAAAATTATTGAACAACGTGATTTATGTTTTTTGACGACTTATTATTTCACCACTCCCTAATTTTACTATAATAACATTAATATTTAGTTTGAAAAGTGATTAATTTTCAATATGTTTTTTGTAGTGACTGTGATGGGAGAAGGTCCAGGTTGGATTGGATTAAAGTCAACAATTCCAAACGGGCTACATCTCAAGGATGACTTTATGTGGGTTGAGGCTCAAAACCAATTTGTTGCCTGTAACAATTTTACACCACCTTACGGAGGGTAAAATTACATTTTTGTAAAATCAGAAAAAATAATTAACAGGAAACATTGATTTTTTTTTGAATTGGATATACTTTTACTTTTATTTATTTAGGTTAAATGTTATTAAAATGAAATTTAAAAAGTAAGAAAAATAAGAACACTTAAATATTTAATTAGTCGCATTTTATTGAAATGTGCTTTCTGCTTACTATATTTTTAGAAGTAAAATTTATTATATTTTATAGTGATATTGAATTAGCTTTGCGCTCAATGAATCAGGATTTGTCAATGATAAATTCAGTATATTTAAATACCTTATTTCTTCTAATCGTAGCCTAAGCTACTATTTTTTCAATAGGTGTAAAAGGGTGGGCTACTATTAGAAGTAGGCTACTATTTTTCAGTAAAAAAACGACAGGCAGATATAGTGTTTGAAGAAAAAATTTTTTCAAACAAAATATTTGAAAACCTTTTAACAAAATTTTTGATTTGATCTAATGACAAACATAACTGGCATTTGATAATTCCCAACTTTACAAAATTCTCCTTCCTCTAAGCTAGTGTTGTAAAAATTTTTTTTTTTTTTTTAAAAAGATGAAAAAACCGTTTTTTTTCTTTACCTTTACTTTCTTCTACTTTTTATATTTACTTTTTACTTTTCTTTTTCTCTTTTTAAAATTTCAAAAACTTTTCTTTTACTCCTCTTCTTTTCCTCCTCAAAAATTAAATAATTTTAAAAATTTAAGTAATTTGAAAAAACCCCAAAAAAAAAAACAAAAAAAAAAAAAAAAAAAAAAAAAAAAAACAAATACAAAAAAAAAAAAAAAAAAAAAAAAAACACACAAAAAAAGCACCTCTAAGCTTCTCAAAAGGTACCCAGAAAATTGCGTGCAGTTTTCCAATAGTAGCCTAGGCTTCTATTAGAGGTTACGCTACTAATTTTTCAATGGGCGCAAAAAGATAGGCTACTATCGGAGGTAGGCTACTATTAGAAGATGGGCTACTATTAGAAGAAATGCGGTATAATATAGAAAAACCTGTACCTGAAATGGACAAAATATGTCAACATATAGTTTTAACACAAAAATATAAAACAACACCAGACTGCGTGAGCTTTGATGTATTAACAGCCAAAACACTTTTAAAAACTATTAATTTCACATGGAGGTATGTTAAAATTTAAGATTTTTTTTAATCCGACTCTTTTGATACAAGTTCTTTGAGTTTTGATATTATTTTCTAATAGCATTTTGTTTATTGATTTTATTTAAAGTTTAATTTGTTTAGTGATTTTGTAACATGGTTATAAACTTTATAGGTGCTAATGTAGTAACACGCTATAATAATTTTTTTATGGTTTTCTATTATTTTTGTATCAATTTTCTAGATACAAAATAAGCACCACAATCATATAGTGTTTTTTTTCTGTATAAACTAGTTCTTAATAAGAGTTTTTTAGTGTAGGAAGAGGGTACAATGACAATTAGAGCCAATTATATGTATTATGTAGTATCCGGGTTCCGAATGTTTTGGGCAAAATTTGGAATTCCGGTTCCAGTTCCTGCTCTGAATTTTTGGAAAATCTCAATTCCGGTTTCAGTTTCTGTTCAGGATTTTTGGAAAATCTTAATTCTGGTACTGGTTCCGGTTCCGGTGTTCTGGGGGTTTTGCAGTTTAATACGCAGTTTCAATTTCAAGTCTGGCCAGATGTTCTGGGCAAAATTTAGAATTCCGGTTTTGGTTCCTGTTTCAGATTTTTGGAAAATCTCGATTCGATCCCAGAGTTCCGCTCCGCAGTTACGCCCATCACTATTATGTAGGGGAAAAATTAAGAAACAGCGAGCGAATAGTACATTTTATGGTTTCAAATATTTTTATATATTTATTGGTTAAAAATCTTGACCCCTTCACTTCAAATTTTTAAAAATACTTTTTAATAATACAAAAGCAAAATCATTTTTTGGGAATGTTTAGTTTTTTGCCGCTTCGTAGGTTCGGCGCTGCTGGCACGCTTGGTTTCTATTTTTTTAATGTTTTAATTACAGAAAATAATTTTATTTAAAAGTTTCGAATGGAGTTTTTAAAATTAATTTTTAAATTTTAAATATTTTTACAATCATAACATTAAAAAACCTATGTAGGTTTAAAATTAGTTTCAAAGCACAAATTTTAACTTTATTTTTGCTAATTCAAAATCATTGTTCACAAAAATACTATTTTAGAGATGACTTCTAACTTTTGTGATGTACAATAAAAGACGTTTATTCAAAACTAGACTATAGCTTTACGCGTCTGTTTATATTAAATTTTTGACAATAATTAACACAACAATCAGTTTCAATGTATGATTAGTAAGTATTGCAAAAAAAATTAATAGTATTATGCTGATTATTGCATAAAGAAGTTTAGCTTAACTAATAACCTAACATAACATGATTAATGTTTTTCCTTAATACAGATACGATGCTGGGCTTGAAAATAACGATTGCATTTATATGGAATCTGATTGCTCAGGTATCAGCCCTCAGTATTGTTATTTGGATGATAGCTGTTACTCCGCTGTTTACACATCAGGGATATATTGCGAATTTTTGCCAAGTAATCTAGTTATTTTTTTTTTCTCAGAAAATTGAATGGGTATAATAATACATACAAATACATACAATAATACATACAAACACTTACGGAAGGACATGTCATTAAAATTAAATATATTATCAGAAACAATCATATAGCTCTGTTAAATTTATTTTACTTACATATTTGTACAAAAAGAAAGATTTCACTTTTCGACTGGTGAATATTGCCTTAATATTTTTCGTCATAATGGTTTTACAAGCGATTTTAAAATTTCCCTTGTAAACTTCCTTTTGTGTGGAGCTTTTTTAGTGTTAAAAACCTTAAACTGAACCGCCGGCAAAATTTATGTCTAAAAAAATCTCAAAAAAATCAGCTACTTTTAATTGTTAAAACGCACTTGTTAATGCATATACATGGATTAAAAACCACAAAGTGATATGACATAGAAATATCGCTAATATAAAAAAACGAAGTTGACCATTCTAAATTATGTTGAAAATGGTAAACATGGGATTAAACTAGCAACAAGGAATGAAGCCACTTTTATATTATTTAAAAAAAAGCACAACAAATTTTTCTGGCTGATGATATTGTTACTTTAAAAACAATTTTTGGGTACAAAACCTTAAAAAATATCGTCAAAATAATAATTCAATAGTTTAATTTTGTCAAAAATTGTTGTTTTTTATAATTTTTTCTCAATCCAAATATATTTTATTATTTTTACTTTCAAAAAGCTATTTTTTTAATTATACCAAAAAAATAGCTCAAATTTAGAAAAAAAATTTAAAATATTTTGTTTAATTTATCATAAAATATCTTAGTTAATTGATAATAAAATTATACAAAAAGATTTGAGACAGTTTCTACATTTTGAGGTTCTTCAAATTAAATAAACCTAAAATGGTTCATAAACAATTGATAATTCAAAATTTTGATTAATTGCTTAATACTTGATTAATGGATTAATATCAAATAGTTTAGAAGATCTTCCAACTTCACCAGCTCCATCGTACTGTGGGACAACAACGACATCCACCTCGACTTCTACTAGGTTGTTCAAAAAATTTACAGCTAAAATTATTTTGAGCGTTATTTAAAGTTTAACACAGGAATATGTCTATAAAATATACATTTACACACCTATCTATTGAAAAAATAATATTTCAAACGAAAAATTGTTTTGATCTTTTTCAGATAAGAAAAATTTGTACCATAGGACATAGAACAATAATGCTCCCAAACTGAAGTTATGAATAATCTGATTACGGTGTTGTTTATTTGCAAGAGCATGAGTTGCTCGCAGCTGATTGAAGGTGCAATAAGATAAATAATACGTTCTTGGTTTTCATACCAAGTTTCCCAACTAAAATAATAAGTAGATTTAACTTGGCACACGTATTTTCCACCCCTCAGTCTCACTTACGTGACTGTCAACGATTGGTTGTTTCCCATAAAAAGTCGTATATCTTTTGAAAAATAAAAACTTTATTATTTTTAAAAACAAGTGTTCTTATTTTTTAAACCAAAAGAATTCATTTTGTGAAAATACTTGTTAGTAAACCGTTTTTTTTAAAAATCTATCTTAATCTATTTTTAAGCAGCTTTTGGATTTATTAAAAAATAAAACTTGTTTCAAAAAAGAAATTATGCCAAATACTGACAACTACAACATATGCATACTAATTTGGAGAGATAAACTTTATATTATAATGGTTTGATGGATAATTGTTTAAAGGAAGGGTATTTTAAATAAACCGATTTTGTTTAAACCAACAGACTAAGATAAAACTTTTGGTGAAAGAAGCCAACGTAGCCTAAAACTTAAATATGAAATTTAGTTTAATTCCGACTACTATACAAAAAAATGGAGCCGGTAAAAATGTTTTGACTCCTGAATATTCTTGTTAAAACTGTATAATTGAAGTTTTTTCGTTTGAATGACTTTCGTTTTCTTTTCAAAATGACAGGTTTTTTGACAAAATTGTATAATAAAATTAACATCTAAACTAATCTGGTTGTTTGTTTGTGTTTTTTTAAACTACAAAGCTGTTCGAGCTACCAGACACGTTTATACCGCGAAAGCTTGATTTTTTTAAGTTTAGAAAGACTACAAATAAAACTTATTTATTCTAATTTAAACGCCATATGAGATTACTATATATTATTTCTAATTCTCTCTAAATTTGTAGTACAAAACCAAACTTTTCTATGTTCGATTTCAGTGATTTTTGTGAAAACTTTACCCCTTTCCCCTATAGCCCACATTTTTTTTTAATTTAAATATTTTTAGTGGCTCAAAAGATATGCCCTTTAGATACTTTTTTTTCTCGTTAATTCTGTATTTGAAAACATCATTTTTGAAGAGTCATATATGCTGATCTATTGAAGATATTTTAGTCAAAACAATTATTTTAAACTATTGATGCATAAGTAAAGTTTTCCAAAAAAATCATAAAAATCGAAAACAAAAAGTTCATTTCTGTGGCGCACCTTTAAGACTGTCATAAGTGTAACATAAGACGGATTTAGTTTTTTTTTTACAAAGACTGTAAAACGTTTTCAGAAACACTTCCAACAAATCGATTACAAATATTTATTTATACATAAACTTTTAAAGCCGTAAATTCCTATGTAATATATAAAAAATGTTTTAACTATTAAAAATTACCCTTCTGGAAATTTAGACAAGAAAATATTTTTAAAAAAAATAAAAAAAATCTAGTACAGTATTGATTTTTTTTTTATAATTTTATTATACGAATTCCGACCCAAATCCAATCAACTTTATCGCTTATAATTTGGGAAAATAAATGTGGGAGACCAGCACACCTGATCAAAATCCATTGTTCTAAACCCAAGGAATCCCCTGCGCATCAAAGGACACCGCGCGCATAAAGGGACGCCCGCATTTATGTCTAATAACGCGCCGCGCCTTTCTAATAACCCGCCCGCGCGGCATTCTTTTAGCCATATTTCCACCTTCATTTTGAAGCCCTGCTTTGCCGCTGCTCCTCCGACAACCTATCCCATGGAGCAAAACATATATGACGTGATCACGAATACAATATGACATTTTAAAGCCAAAAAAATTCTGAGGTGAGCATAAAATTACCCATTATTTGGTGCATAATTAAAAAAACAAATTAAATTTTTAGAAATTTATTATTTCATGACTAGAAGCATTTAGTTGATTAGGGAAAGCATTTGACAAAAGTAATACGTCACTAAATTCATTATTAAAACTAATTTAGTACTTCAACTTCAACGTCAACTTCCACGTCAACTTCAACTTTAACCAGGTGTAGTTGTTTAAAAAGTTTAAAATTAAAAAAACTGAAATAACAATGAGAAAATATAACTAAAATTATATAAGTCCCAAAAAATTTCAAAAAAGCTAAGCTTGAAAACCCAAAAATTAAAAAAAAACAGTTCAGTTTCAGTTCATTAGAATCTTTGCTTTAAAAGTGCGGTACTGAGTCAATCTTTCTGCCTTCGATTTTAATGATTTTTTGTAAAAACCTTGTCCCCGCCCCCAATAGCCCACAAACTTTTTTTCACCAAAATATCATCACTGGTTCAGGAGTTATGACTCCCCAAATTGTGTTTTTTCGACAATTCTGCGCTTGAAAGATTGCTCATTGGCTATAAAAAATTTAAGCTACAAATTATGCACTTAAACAAAGCGGCTACCTTCTACTTTTATTTGATACCTTTATTGGTAAAATTGGTGCAGTATTTGTCGAGATATTGCGTTTTTCTTGAAAAAAATCCTAGATTTTTTCGTTAAAAACACCAAACGAAGTTTGCCTAACATTTTTGTCTACACTTTGTATTTTTAGTTTTTGTACGGGAAACGCAAAATGTCGACAAATACTGCACCAATCTTAGCAATTAAGGTATCAAATTAAAGTAAAATTAGCCGCTTTCTTTCAGTAAAACATTTCTAACTTAAAATTTTATACTTATTAAGAAATTGTAAAAGTTCAGAGTTAAAAAAACGGCATATCACCGGGGAAGGGGGTCATATCTCCTGAATCACAAAGATATGTTGATGAAAAAATTTTGTGGGCTATTGGGGCAGGGGTAAGGTTTTCGCAAAAAATCATCAAAATCAAAGACAAAAAGTTTGACTCGGCACGGAACCTTTAAAGGAGCACTGTCACGAATCAAACTCCTATGACGCTGATGCCTAAAATGAACTACTCCCTAAATACTTTGTCGATTGGGCTGAAATAAAGAAATAATTTGTTCTTGGTGCCAAGAAACTTACATACCAATTTTAAAATAGAAATGTTGTGTATTAAAGAAGCAATTTGTTTCGGGCGCCATTGGCTTTCAATGACGCCAGGAATGAACTACTCCTTTAATACAAAACATAACTAATTTTAAAATGGCATGTAAGTTTCTTGGCACCAACGCTTTCCAAATTTTATTTTATTTTAACAATATTAATCAATTTTTACTAACAAAGGATCAACTTATTTCAGTGCTTTTTTAAATGCTTTAGCTGTGATCGGCATTATGCAAATAAATAAATAAACAAAATAAAAAAAAGATAAAATTTCCAAATTTTAGCTTGATCAGCTAAGGATTAAAGGAGTAGTTTATTTTGGGTGATGTAGGAGTTTGATTCATGTCAGTGCCAAGAAATACTGCAAGAACGCATAATCAAAATATCGATTATGACATGAATTATATTGGCTTTTATGTATGAATTAGGCTGTATAAAATTTACTCTAATCTCAAGGTTTAAATTATTTATAAGGAAACGTCATGAATATATGTTGATAGTATGTTCTTGAAAATCTCAAATTCCAAACAGTACATCTAAAATAAATTAGCTAAATTTAACAGTTTTACACAATGTATTTAAAATATCTTGACATAGATTCGTGATTTTTCACGTTAAAACGTGAAATACACAGTTATATAATTAATTTTGTGTTTTAAAACATTTTGTTATTACATGACGTTATGATTGTTTTAAAGAACAAACAATGAAAACAAAAAGGTTTGTCAAAAATTATTTTTAGTGTATTATGTAAATTTTTATTTTAATAAAAAACTTATATAAATTTTTTTCTAATATCAATTTATTGCGGTGATCAAAACAACTATTGTAGGTAGGATAGTCGCCATTGCAAACCGTTTATTTATTGTCTATTATGAATCAAATAATTGCTACCAAATACTTAAATGGGCAAATGTGAATTCCTTAAAGTGTGAAATTTGTCCAAGGAGTCAGTATCCAAGGTTTTAAACCTTATTGCTGACAGTGCATTACACTATTCAAGTAAATAACTATCGTTCTTTTTTTTTGAAATATTTTAACAAACTTATCATTAAATATTGTAATCTTTCTTAATTAAGCCTTAAAGCAGCACTGTAACAAATCAAAATCCTATATCGTCACAAATATCCTATATAGCACTGTCACAAATCAAAATCCCACCCGGACCACTCCTTTAATACTGAACCAATCGAGCTGAATTTCAAAAATGTTATAGCCTTGTAGTGGAGCATTCCAAATCCCAAATTTGAGTTAGGTAGGTTTGGTATTAAAGGAGCAGTCCGTTTCGGGCGATATAGGAATTTGATTTGTGACAGTGCTCCTTTAAGATTACAATGTCCAGTATTGATATTCCCCGGAGTTTCTAGGAGCTACAAAAAACCGCCTTATTTTTTCACTAATTTAATGAGAGCACCATAAATTATTCTGACAAAATTTATCATAAGCTAATTTTTTTCTAAAAACTATTTCACACAATAAAAATATTTTAAATGCAGATAGAGTAAATTCGAATGTATTTTAAGCTTAAATAAGCTTAAAATTTAAAATTTGTAGGGTACAGATCCAGAGCTCTGAAACTCTTTTCATTTTAAATGACCGTTGCACCTGAGCATGATATTGAAGAGTAGAAACATCACTAGTATCCAGTGAGTAGTCTTATTACAAGATATAACTGTTTTTTGAGAAATTAAGCAGCTGCGTAATGAATGATTTTGCAACTCCAAATGGTGTTTTGTAGAATCAGATCTATAAAGTTGAAGGTTTATTCCATCATTGGCGAGTTTGTCAACTAGCCTATTTTCATTATGACCCTTGTGTCTAAGTACTCAAACTGTCTTACGTTAGTTTCTTAACCAATCTATTAATATTTTCATAGCTCCTCATAACTACCGGGGGATACGAGTGGCCTGGTAGAATAAATACTAAATGTCGGAAAAAATTTGAATGAAAAAACTTCTTTCTTAGCAAAATCACGTCAGGGTTTTAGAGGACCTTCAAAATGTCTATAGTATTAGTGATTTTCTATGTTTTTCTCTGTTGGAATGGTTATCGGAGGAGCTGTTTTAGCCAATTAGCGCTTGGAAAAATTTGATCTGGAATGGATGTGAGATCTCTCTTTTTTTTCTTAGCGCTAATTGGCTAAAAGTGATTCTGTGAAGATATTTAACACTGAGCAACTTCCGTTTAAATGGGAAGGTTTTGACCATTGTGTTTAAAATACACATTAACCCCACTATGTTTTTCTGCTTCTAGCTATCTGTGTAACAGCACATAATATTCTGACGTTGGATAGCATCTTTTTTGATGTCCCAATCCTACCAAACAGGAACCTCTATTTGAAAGTTTTTTCAAACTTAAAAAATTACACAATATAGTCAATTTAAGCTTTAGCAATGCGTTTTCTTCAGATTTTGGTAGTGCTTGTTATTACGATATCCAGATTTTTTTCTTAAAACAGGGTGTTTACATCATCTGAGTATCCCTGAATTTTATTAATTTTTTAAGAATTCTTTGCTGTCTACTACAAAAGCCCACAGTAGTGGCTGGATATCATTCCTTTCTGATAGTTTATATGCAGTCTCACAGGTGATACGAAATTTTTAGAGCTAAGCATAGCTGCAATCTAACTTGTGATCGTTGATTCGGTCCTGTGCTTTTTTAATTATCTTGCTATTTGATTAAATTTTGCATTATTAAATGTGCCCGTTCAGTGTAAATTAATATGCTAAAAGCATACTTTTAATATTAAAATGTTTTTCAATGTGGTTAACTAAACAGTGAAGAGTTGAATCAGTTGATTTTTCTGCGTGATAGGCATGTTGACATTCATGTAATTTGTACTCTTTTAGTGCCCAATCTCTTAGAAACCGATCCACTTACCACTCACATGTTTTAAGCATAAGTGAGATTAATCGGCTTTGTGTCTTAGCCAGGTAATTTGGTTTATCTGGTTATGAAATAAGAGTCCATTTGTCATTTTATATTTCTTTAGTAAATTACCCAAACCTATACATTGTTTGAAAACTTTGCACAGGATTAAACGCAGGTTAAATCTTTTTCTTTGCATAATGCTTAGAAAACCTTATCTCATTATCTTTTTTGTATGGTGGTTCAAAGCTAAAAATAGCCCAGCCTACTCTATTTTCAGTCAAAATCTTTGAAGGCCATTTCCCAATTATTCCAAAATCCAGTAAACTTAAAATATTGGTCACTCTGAACAGCAATAAGTTTTTTTGATTTCTGTATGTATACTTTAGCCAGGTGCGCCCGGGCTTTAATTTAATTGAATTGAAAGGCTTTATTATTACATCTACATATTACCCCAACAGTTTTCGGTAAACTGGTCAGATTTAAAAAAAAACAAAGCTAGTTTGGCTTTACTACTATTTTGCGCCAGGATTTGACATATAAGTATATAATAACAATTTGAAATACTTGGGTCCTCTTCCTAGAGAAAAGTCCTCACTAATTTTTTCAAATTAATAAAATATCAAACGCTAAAAAAATTGCCACATAAATTCTAGAAATAAAACAGTTTTTAATCTTTCTGCACTCAGATTAATGTGTATAAAAACCAGTCCACAGACGCTAAAAAATACCAAATAAAATACCAAACGCTAAAAAAAATTGCCACATAAATTCTAGAAATAAAACAGTTTTCAATCTTTCTGCACTCAGATTAATGAGTATTAAAACCAGTCGCACAAATTTATTGTCGTTACTATGGCAAATCACATCAGGATTTTAAGGACCCTCAAACTGTCATATAGTATTTGTAATCACGTCATATATGTTTTGTTTTGTGAGAATGGTTGTTGGAGGAGATGTTTTAGCAAATAAACCTTTGGGAAAAAATTAATTTCCAATTAATGAGAGGTTTCTATTTTTTCTAAGCCCTAATTCGCTAAAAACGATTCTATAACTTCATAACTCTGTGAAGATATTTAACACTGAACAACTTCCGTTTGAATGGGAGAGTTTTGATCATCATGTTGGTTTTTAAATTCTAATTTGTCACTAATGTGTAAAATAAAGCATATAAGATGTCAGTCACAAATTCATAATTCAATACATGTGATACTACAGTACAATTGATAAATGACATTTTTTTCATTTTTTCTGTTGAGTTTTTATAGAGGAGTTATGAATAAGGGTTTTTTAGTGCAGAAAGAGGGTACAATGTATAGGTTTGGGTAATTTACTAAAGAAATATAAAATGACAAATGGACTCTTATTTCATAACCAGATAAACCAAATTACCTGGCTAAGACACAAAGCCGATTAATTTCACTTATGCTTAAAACATGTGAGTGGTAAGTTGATCGGTTTCTAAAAGATTGGGCACTAAAAGAGTACAAATTACATGAATGTCAACATGCCTATCACGCAGAAAAATCAACTGATTCAACTCTTCACTGTTTAGTTAACCACATTGAAAAAACATTTTAATATTAAAAGTATGCTTTTAGCATATTAATTTACACTGAACGGGCACATTTAATAATGCGAAATTTAATCAAATAGCAAGATAATTAAAAAAGCACAGGACCGAAGCAACGATCACCAGTTAGATTGCTGCTATGCTTAGCTCTAAAAATTTCATATCACCTGTGAGACTGCATATAAACTATCAGAAAGGAAATGATATTCAGCCACTACTGTGGGCTTTTGTAGTAGACAGCAAAGAATTCTTAAAAAATTAATAAAATTCAGGGATACTCAGATGATGTAAACACCCTGTTTTAAGAAAAAAATCTCCTTATCGTAATAACAAGCACTACCAAAATCTGAAGAAAACGCATTGCTAAAGCTTAAATTGACTATATTGTGTGATTTTTTAAGTTTGGAAAAAACTTTCAAATAGAGGTTCCTGTTCGGAAGGATCGGGACATCAAAAAAGATGCTATCCAACGTCAAAATATTATGTGCTGTTACACAGATAGCTAGAAGCAGAAAAACATAGTGGGGTTAATGTGTATTTTAAACAGCAATGGTCAAAACCTTCCCATTTAAACGGAAGTTGCTCAGTGTTAAATATCTTCACAGAATCAGGTTGAGCCAATTAGCGCTAAGAAAAAAGAGAGATCTCACATCCATTCCAGATCAAATTTTTCCAAGCGCTAATTGGCTAAAAAACAGCTCCTCCGATAACCATTCCAACAGAGAAAAACATAGAAAATCACTAATACTATAGACATTTTGAAGGTCCTTAAAAACCCTGACGTGATTTTGCTAAGAAAGAAGTTTTTTCATTCAAAATTTTTCCGACATTTAGTATTGATTCGACCAGGCCACTCGTAACATCTGTAGTTATGAGGAGCTATGAAAATATTAATAGATTGGTTAAGAAACTAACGTAAAACAGTTTGAGTGCTTAGACACAAGGGCCATAATGGAAATAGGCTAGTTGACAAACTTGCCAATGATAGAATAAACCTTCAACTTTATAGATCTGATTCTACATGTGAAAACACCATTTGGAGTTGCAAAATCATTCATTACGCAGCTGCTTAATTTCTCAAAAAACAGTTATATCTTGTAATAAGACTACTCACTGGATACTAGTGATGTTCCTACTCTTCAATATCATGCTCAGGTGCAACGGTCATTTAAAATGAAAAGAGTTTCAGAGCTCTGGATCTGTACCCTCAGGAGTTTAAATTTTAAGCTTATTTAAGCTTAAAATACATTCGAATTTACTCTATCTGCATTTAAAATATTTTTATTGTGTGAAATAGTTTTTAGAAAAAAATTAGCTTATGATAAATTTTGTCAGAATAATTTATGGTGCTCTCATTAAATTAGTGAAAAAAATAAGGCGGTTTTTTGTAGCTCCTAGAAATTGGGGTAAATATCAATACTGGACATTGTAATCTTCAAGCAGCACTGTCACAAATGAAATTCCTATATCACCCGAACCGGACTGCTCCTTTAGTACAAAACTTTCCTGATTCAAATTTGGTATTTGGAATGCTCCACTACAAGGCGACAATATTTTTAAATTTCAGCTTGATTGGTTCAGTATTAAAGGAGTGGTCCGGTCCCCCGCCCCCGGATTCTAATTTGTGACAGTGCTATATAGGATATTTGTGACGATATAAGATTTTGATTTTGTTACAGTGCTGCTTTAAGGCTTAATTAAAGAAAAGATTACAATATTTAATGAATAAGTTTGTTAAAATATTTTCTAAAAAAAAAGAACGATAGTTATTTACTTGAATAGTGTAAATGCAGCTCAACTTTATCGCTTATAATTTGGGAAAATAAATGTGGGAGACCAGCACCCCTGGTCAAAATCCATTGTTCTAAACGGAAGGAATCCCATGCGCATTAAAGGACACCGCGCGCATAAAGGGACGCCCGCATTTATGTCTAATAACGCGCTGCGCCTTTCTAATAACCCGCCCGCGCGGCATTCTTTTAGCCATATTCCCATCTTCATTTTGAAGCCCTGCTTTGCCCCTGCTCCTCCGACAACCTATTCCACGGAGCAAAATATATATGACGTGATCACGAATACTATATGACATTTTAAATCTAAAAAAATTCTAAGGTGAGCATAAAATTACCCATTATTTGGTGCACAATTAAAAAAACAAAGTAAAATTTTAGAAATTTATTATTTCATGACTAGAAGCATTTAGTTGATTAGGGAAAGCATTTTACAAAAGTAATACGTCACTAAATTCATTATTAAAACTAATTTAGTACTTCAACTTCAACGTCAACTTCCACGTCAACTTCAACTTTAACCAGGTGTAGTTGTTTGAAAAAGTTTAAATTAAAAAA